>WXVQ01000181.1:0-43423 GCA_013372465.1 Nitzschia sp. Nitz4
CGAGAAGGTTCCTCCTCCTTCTTGGGTTCAGTGTCAGCCTGGGAAGAAGGACATTTCGGTGTGAGTGCACAAGTAAACAATGGAAGCAGACAAGCCTCAGATTGGGGGGAGGTGCCACAGTAGACAGACAACACCACATGACTTGCGGCAGTCCTCAATTGAATCTGGACTTACCATAGTGATGAGTACTTCGTGAATCTGGAGCTCAAGAAATTGTGAGTGCTCTGGGAACAACGGCAGAAGTGGACAGCCAGCAGAACAAATAAAAGGTTCTACTGCTTCTACCAAAATTCTACGCTTTGAATCTTCTGGGTGGCTGGGAGCGAAAGAAGTCCTATGGTGCACCGCGTAGACCTGGTAGAGATTAAGTGTGAGGGTAGAGGCACTCAAGATTCACAAAGATTCATGCAACTGTCGGCAAAAGGATGTCGACAATAATGACCTTTGGGTGCAACTCCCCCAATCATAAGTCGTAAACTCCGCGTTTTGCACTTTTGCACTTGCAAAAACGGGAAGGGCTATATGTGGCTTTCTGCTTTCAATGTTGTCGCACCTTATCAACTCACTACCTACTACTGTCAACAATACTCCATACAGAGGTTTCGCCTCGGTGATAATTCCCATCGCTTTCAAGAACTTGAAAACTACCGCAACAAAATCGTCATCCTCCTGCCCTACCATTGAGGATATCCCGGTGGTAGGGATTACGTGACGGTGAAACCGGCGGTCAGTCTTAGCAGTACCTACCGGTAGTAGAGTATTACATTAGCAGTAGACAACGAGCAGCATCATCAGCGAGTCGATAGCAATTTGGTCAGTGTTGTACACTCAAGCAATAATTAACTCGAGTTATCTGCTATTATTATCACCCACCCGTTCTCACGAAATTTCAGCAGAAACATAGTGGCCACGATTTGCCACGAGATGAGGAGATTCATCAAGATTCTCGTCGTCAGTGGTTTTGCCGAAAGATCCTTCAAGGGTTCTGACTGAATCTCTGAAGGATCTATCAACATGAATGTTCCGGCAGCTAGGAGAAGCGAAACACCTCCGATTGGGAATTGCAACGGCAGGAGAAGGGTGACTGTATTGCTTTCTTCCTCCTTGGCAATGACATGAGGAACTGGTGCGGTGACTTGCCGCCAAGTTCTGACCCATCCTGAAAGGCACGGGCAGGATGATCCTCTTTTTGTGAGTATACTTCCATGCTTCGTTGACAGATTTTGTTTTCTTTGATTGTGAGACAATGGTCACGAAATAGGCACCAGCGGGTGGTGGGAACCTGAGAATGCTTTCCTCCCATCCTAGTGCATCCTATTTCCAAAGTATCGTGTCTGCACACACCTGACGGACTACCTTTATTGCATGAGTAGTCCATTGTTGCTGGAATACACCACGACGAGGATAGTGGAGAGAGAAATCAAACTTGCTTGTGGAGACTACATACATCAGGATATCGATCGTTGCAATGATCAAAACAAGAAAGCTAAAATGACTTATAAGTGTCTTTCAGTCCAAGGCGTGTCGATACGTCCGGTTTCTCCGGAAGTTCATTCCAATCATCTACGCCAACCCCTAGCGTCGTGGCTTTTCTGTGCAAAACCCTCTGTCCACATGGTTGAAAAGGTCCGGACCTCTGTATGGAGGGGTCTTCGTGTATTGTTTCCCACGGGCATGTCATGCGATCTGCACGGTTCGGATTGCCATAACATCCATTCTTCATTGGATGTAGACTATTGGACGAGTGATTTGTTTCAAGGTATGGTCATACTAATGGGGCAGGCCTAGACCCCCAAAAGGAGGGCCGAACATGTCTGTTTGGGATATTTCCATCAAAGGTAAGGACGTCCCAACTACTGGTGTGACGGCTGGGATACGTAACGTCGTATTCCACCTTTCCCTCTGTATGAATTCCTTTCGTGGCTGACATCACGCGAATTTGCTTGTATCATGGTCAATAGTGGACATGCCAACAAGTCTTTCTGCCATGTCAGTCCCCAATGAAGATAGACAGGTCATGCACATTGTTTTACCCCTCTGTTTTCCCTGTGCGCATGCATACCATTTTGGGTTTTCAGATCGAGACGATGACTGCCTGCACCACCTCCAGTGATTGGCTGGGCTGCACTCCGTGTATCCTTTCGATGTTCAAAAGTATGTTTGGATTTGTCGCCTTGCACCCTTCCCGTTGCAACAGGATCAAATTACTTCTTGTTGACATCGACGCTAATATTGGATTTACAATTTGCAACTCTCTAGACCCGCACAAAGTCCCCTTTTCTCTCCTTTTGTTCTAACTAGGACAGAACACAGGTGGAAGACGATGTTGCCTCTGTAGGAGGTTCGTACTCCTCTGCAACATGGAGACTTTGGACTTTGGGAATCTTGACTCGAGTGCTTCCTCCCGTGCCTTCACTTGGCTTCTTTTGATCCTTAGCTTTTTGAACCAGTGCCGCGGCCAAATACTTCCAACGGGCACTTTCCGCCCACGCTTGTGGATTGCGAGCCAACGCAGAAAGAACGGCGGACCGGGGTACAAACAAAATGGTCGAGAAGGTCATGAACCGAACAAACGATCCGGCATCTTCGTCACGGAATTTGCTGTCCTCCAAGAGGACAGATCCATCTCCCACGACACCTTTGGACATTGGATTCATTCGTTTGCACAAGGAACTAGAACGCCAGAGAATACCGGATTTCTGAATCAAAATACCTCGTCCAAACTGAACCTCTCGTTCATCCTCGTCGTGGTTGTCGTGACCAACGACACCATCCATATGATACACTTCTTCAGCAGGAAATTCCAAAATCATACACTGACGAGCAACCAAGGACTGTTCCTCGAAGCTCAAGAATTTCGAAGACAAATAAGGAACTTTTTCAAGAAACATTTTGTAGACCATCAACATGGAAGATCTCTGTAGTTGGGGCGATAACGTTTCCAAAATTGGGAATTTATCTTCCAGTTCACTTCGGAATCGAGCGGTACTCCTGAATTGATCGTTTTGCGCATACACATACTTTCGAATGCGCTTGGCAACCTTGCGTCTCTCCAAGTATTGTTGATAGGTGAGGGTGCCCAACTCGGCCTTGGTGGGTTTATGTTTATGATTGTGAGGAAACAATCCTCGACCTTCTTCGGGTAAAAAGGCTTCAATCAGTGTGTTTGCCTCATCAATTCGTTCCCGGAAACGTTCTCCCTTGACTTCCATGGCCGTAACCACACCAACGAGACCTCCAATAACGTAGGCCCAGAGAATACCGGCAGCCAACTGCAGAACCGATCCCATCCACCATTCAACGCGGGTCAAGGGCGCCACATTTCCATATCCGATACTGGTAATAGTTTGACAAGCCCAGTAAAAGGCAAGAGCGTATCGGTCGACATCATTGGCCCAACCAATCGGATTGATGCCTCCATCCGGAACATAGTTGTTGTCATACCAATAGCCAATCCAGTTCGGCGTGGACAACATATCATCCTTATTAAAGGTTCCTACTTGGAGGTACGCCACCATCACCCAAATGCAAGCAAACCAGTGAGCTGCCGCAAGCAGCATGAAACAAAAGACAACGAACCGAATGGTGTAGGGCTTGACTTTTTCACGAATTTGTCGCACCAAATCGGATCGACTCAACAGACGACGGGCCCGACCCAAACGCAAGAGTTTGAGCAAATCTGACAACTTCAGAATACTGACCAAGGGCCGAAATTCTTCCGAAAAGAACCTCAAATCCAAGGTAACATCCATTAAGGCTTCTCGACCATACCAAAAATAGACGACCGTGGTCGGCAAGTTGGACAGGAGGTTGGGCCAAAAGTAGGACCGTAGATACTCTCGGGAAATAGCGGGTGGGTCAATGACCATGCGGCCTCGGTGGTCTCGAAAGGCTCGGAAAAACGGTAAAAAGGTATCAATCAAGAAGCAGGTATTCATGAACACCGTCGCACCAAACCAAACTGGGTGTTGAAGTAAATTCGATCCTGCACTGACCCCCAACTGGTAGGGAACAATAAAGGAATAGATAGTCAGCAAGGTAAGCATAAGGCCATCCCAATAGCGAATGTAGCGGTTGCCAGGATAAATGATGAGTCTTTGTTGGGCTTGGAGAGCCTTGATGTTTTCCTTGACGGCATCCAAGTCATTTTTGTCCGTCAGGATACGGAGGGATTCTCGTTTGCTCATGACAATAGAACGTTGTAACAGTGGATGTTGAAAATGACGGCAATTGCAAGTATAGCGACCGTAGTGATGAGACGTTGATCAACGGCTGGTGAGGAAGAAGATCACTCCACCAAGGCAAGAAATGCCAAACACTACTGCCAGAGCTAGAGAGTGCAACTAGGAGTGGATTCTTGCCAATGTTTTTTTGTATTTGCGAAGACTCGGATTTTCTACTGCCAGGTGCCCGCCAGCGAATGACGTTTTCCCGATCCGTCGTGGCATACATACATGAGCTGATGAGCCAGCGGACGTCGTCCAACGCAACCATGGCGCACGATTGGATCGACTCCACTCTGGGACCTCGCTTGTAGCGCGACGGGAGTCTAGGAAGTCGAAAGTAGAAATGGACTTGTGGGACTCAAAGGAAGGAGCCAACCGTTGCTGGTTCGAGGGTCTTTGGCATCAACCACACAACATTTTCACATTGTGGAATGTCTCTTGTTGGATGGCAAGGTTCCGTCGTAGCTATTAGAATAGAAGAGTGCAGTAGTGGACATTGTCACTAGTTGCTAATGAATACACAACAAGATCCATATCGAGCCGTCCCTACTCATACGGACGGTTTACGCAATACAAGTTCACATAGCCGATCTCTGCATGGAGGAGAGGACGCCGATGACTACGACCATATCCGCAATACATCCACGACCACAGCATCGACAAGCCACTCTCCCTACTTGTCACAGTCTCGAGAATCTCGTCCTCTGACTAGTTTTGATGACGAAGAAGAGGATGATTCCACACCCCATGCATCTGGTGCACCGAGTGGTGGAACGGGTGCTGCACCTGCTGCTTCCATCCCCCCTCGCACCTCCATTCTTTCCTGGGACGATTCCGATTCCGACGAAGATGATACCTACGCCAACATCAAACGTTATGCCATTGATTTTAGTCATGCGGCTGCCGCCACTGACGAAGAATACAGCTCGCATCATGAAGACTCCTTTCATCGAACATCCTCGGATCCCTCGAACACGCATCGACACTCGTCTCTCTTCCAGTACATGCAGCATCAGTTTCAAGTGGTTCGCCAGCAAGCACGTCAACGTAGAGCTCAGCTACTGCTCCAACAGTCTGACCGCAATTGGAGACAATCCACCTACTATTGCTGGATGACAGCTTGTGATGCTACCGATACTGGTATCTTTTTGGTATTGGTTGGTATTGGTATCTGGCTTTTGCTATTGTGGTTGTGGGAAGAACACCGAAGTGATTGTTGGATTGTTGGAACACTCTTGTTGGTTCTCCGGTTCTCCGGCCGTCCATGTGCCGCCTTTTTGCAACGCCAACAACGAAGACTTTCCCGCATGATGATCCTGCGGCAACGATCATCGAGTACCGCCAGTATGCATCAGCATCATGCCCATTCCTCGACACCCTCATCATTGGGTATGAGATCCATGGCTTCTTCGCCTGGTCGGTACAATCAAATTCCGGCCTATACCGACCATCATCAAGATGAACATGATCCCCAAGAACAACAACGGCGCCAAGAACAAGATGTGCAAGTACAACTCGAAGAGGACTATGTGGCGGGGCTGGACAATCCTAGTACGACAGTACTGGTTGCTTCCAATTCCTTGGGAAATGTGGAGTTGGCGGACATGATGGAGTTGACAGATGAGGCTTTGGAAGAAGGATTGGAGCATGGCATGATGGGCGATGATCCAACAATTCATACGGTCTAGTAGGAGTTAGTACCAGTATTAGCATAAGATAGGAAGGAACATTCCGTCATACCTGGGTAGCTAGAAGATGATTGGTGTACAACATGGACCCAACGTGATAGATGAAACCAGGAGAGGTATTCACTCGCCGGAACCATTCGACTCAAAATCCATTCCTTCTGTCTGTCCGCTTGTACAGGAGAAGATGAACCAACACACACTTAGCTTCTTTGGAACAATGAGAAGCGCTCACGTACGCACTTTCAGTTTTCTTCGTTTGCTTGTGCCACCATTGGTCGGTCCACACAAAGGANTCGAGAACAAGTACTCGTACCAGTGCTGTACAAAGGTATTGACGAACGACACGTTGAAGAGCTTCACCAATTCTAACCTCTTGGGTACTACATTCTCTAGATCCATTCAAACGGCTGTATCCAAAAGTACCATGGCAAGCACTTCGTCTTCGACCACTTGCACAACGACGGTGCAATATACCAGTCCACTCCTCCGCATTCCCTCCAATAACACTACATCAACAGCTCCTAGTAAAATTGGATTGATTCTACTCAACACTCCCATTACAGTCAGTCCATTGTTCCAACACCTTTGGGATACAAGTACAGTCCGCCTTTGTGCCGACGGAGGTGCCAATCGTTTGTTCAATGCGACTGCCCCCAATCACACTTCCCATCTTCCCCAGGGAATCAGTGGTGATTTGGATTCCCTCCAAGATCATGTAGCTACCTATTATCAGTCGCAAGGAGTACAATTGAGAAAGGATCCGTCTCAAGACTCAAACGATTTGACCAAGTGTTTGGAATGGATCGTCCAAGATTGGCCAGACGTGCGTCGGGTTTTTGTCTATGGAGCCTTTGGAGGTCGATTTGACCAAGAAATGGCCAGCTTTCAATCTCTCTATGCATGGGCGGATCAATTTCATGACATGTGGTTGTACGGTGAAGAAACCTGTGCTGTTCTGCTCCCGGCGAAACAAATGGTGGAATTGGAATTGGCCTGTTACACATCGAATGCTGTACGGGAAGGTCCTACATGTGGTCTCATACCGTTGGCAGCTCCATGCGAATCGGCGACCACCACGGGTTTCAAATGGAATCTAGAAGACACACCCATGCACTTCGGTGGTCTGGTGTCAACCTCGAATCACATTATGGAGCCCGAACGACAAGGCTCATCCGCTACCAAGGTAACTGTTCAAGCCTCGAGTCCACTCATTTTCACTTTGGAGTTATTACAACAAGAATCGTAAAAGGAGTAACAGGTGCCAAAGAAGATAGGCCAAATGGCCAAATGAAACAGAATCACGGAAGAATGTACCGGCGATAATTTCACTCTCCAAGGGTAGTGTGGGCAATGATCACCGCAAGAAGCTTGGAGTCATGTTTGCTTCGAAAAATGAAGTTATTGTTCGTGCAGTTCGTGTTTTGTGGCAATCAACAAGTACACAGTACGAGCCTCTTGGAATCCTTCTTGCTGGGTGACAACAGTGGTGCACTCAAAAGAGACCCCTTTTTGCAAATCAAACGCAGAAAAACTTCGTTGGGCTGAAGGAGAGTGCCGGTGTGTCATTCATCATTAGTTCTGTGAAAACTTAAATGCTCACACTGTTAGTACAGGTGCTACCTCTCACGCACGTGTATACACTACTCGCCACTACCAGCTCTAGTATGAACTCTGGGAACATCATGGTTGTCTGACCAGTGAAGTCATTCAACACCAAAAGAGATGAGGGCCATTTTAGTTACTGGGCCCAATGCTTCTTCGTTGGTGGTATTATGTACTAAAGGTTGTACGATGTGTCACTCTTTTGGTGTCAACAGTGCAGCCGATGCTACTCTAGCGAATAGCAAACGGGGAACAACAAACAAGGTAGAATACATCATACGTTATCCTCATGCTCTGTTTGTTGGATAGTCAATCGACACTCTTTCCAACTTGTTGACGGCGGAAAAACAAGATTTACTTTTTGGTTTTCCGACCAAGATTCCTCCGACGTCGATCAGTAGATGGGAACCGTCCTCCACCTACGCTTCTCTCTAGAGAGAGGTAGTACCGGTAGTACTACTACCATCGTTTCTGCATATCTGCATATCTGCATATGACATGTGACAGGTGACCATATGAATAGAGGTTTTGGTGGGGCAGAGTTTGTCCTTGCTTGACACTTGCGACATATTCTTCACATAGCAGAGTTGAAAAGTCACAGGGCAACATTAGTGCCTGGATCTCCTCAATACAAACTTTCCCCTCCACTTTTTGACGCTATTGCACTACCATCTTACCCAATACATAGTCTGAAATTCCATGTCCCTCTAAACAATTGTAAATATGCGAAAAATATAGTTGTAGTCCAGTGCCATGTTGGACGCCCAATACTTTCTTCGGTTCTTTGACTTGTCGGCTTTGTTCTTTCCCGATGGCCAAACGCAGAAAGAACAGAGATTGTTCCATACGATCAGGCCTTGATTTACCCATTCGACAACATCCATGCCTTGATAAATTCGCGCTTCCAGACTGAAACGGCGTCCGCCTGTTGTGGGGAGCGCCGCGGCACAACGTGTCCTGAAGTTCAGGGCCTTCGCTTGTATCTTGCTGGGTGCTCTCATTGCGAAGAGAAGCTATGGTTTTCACGAGCTTGGTTTCCCAATGCATTGTGGGGTTGCACAATGATGCACTATCCCACTTTTTGAACGGGGAGTATGATCAGGCTATTGACGAACTGAGAATAGCATACGATGTGTTTCGGAGACACAGTGAACAAAACAATGGCATTTCCTTGCCTGCAGACTCTTGTCTACGCAATTCCAAAAGAACACATCTAGGACAGGGACCCTCGGTGATAGAGAAAACATACAGTCGAACAGCTCAACATTGTTCAACTGTGGAGGAGCAAGGAATGCTGCTTGATAATATCTCCAAGCCAAGGGACAACCACAAAGCAGGAGCTTGGGGCAACTTTTACTTTTCGCAATCATCTCTACCAGGTGCTGCATACTCCATGTACAATCGCGCACTGATGCTGTCACCCGATGAACTAAACGGAACCGATGCAGTGGAGGAGATTCTGGATCCTAGATATCAGCATCGGACATGTGCTATCTTACTCTACAATATGGCACTTGTGTATCACAACGTGGGTATTCATTTGGGGGTCTCATCCTCTCTATGGGACGCTTTAAGATTGTATGAATCTGCTTTGGTGATCATCGGGACAGGGACTCCCCAATTTCCCTACTCGGAAAAGATGCTGCTCGCCATCTGGAACAACATGGGCAACATCCATGCCCACTTTTTTCACACAGACAATACTACAGTTTGTATGAACAACCTGCGCAGGGTTCTGGCGTCAGCTGGCTCCTTATTGCTCATGGACGAAGACTATCTGTTCTTCTTTCTCAATGCGCTATTTCAAGGAAAGGAACTTTGTTTTGCCCCTGCCGCTTGAGGATCCAGTGTCTTTGGATGCCTTGTAGAGGGCTTTGCAATTGGGAGATCTGTCTACTGCACTTTGCTTTGCCCTTTTTTCTTGTTGCTGTTGCACTTTTCAGGCAATTCATGGTTGAACCAAAGCCATTGAGACACCAACACCAGGCACTATTCGGTTCAACCAGGACCGTCCATTTCATGACCTTGTAGATCCCTGCCGATTACTACAGAAGTTTCAACCGTCCTTCTACCTCTCACAAGTTTTCCTCCTCCTTCTGCCACATCATTGGCACAAGTAGAATGCCCGCGAACGCCAAACGTTCTTGCCCTTCTTGTCGAAATTACAGCAGTAGTTTCTAGGATTATACATTAGCTACCTGTTTTCCCTTTACAAATTTGCAATACCACAACGCATTAAAGGTCCTGTGAAATAGGAGACCCCCCGGCTCGAGTCGAAGTTCGACAATGAAATTCTTCCATCGAAACAGGGTGGGTCACCCTTAGAAACGGCTAGCGCAAAAAAGGGCCTTTCTGTACGTACTTTTCTCACACATGCTGCCAAGATCCGAACACATACGTGAGATGGACAGACACCAGCCTCAGCCACCCTCCAAGCGCCCGATATCGTACTCGCACGTGATTCTCATTTGCGTTGCATCCTTTCCTTCTTTGGTTGCACCATGGTGGCCCAACGTAAACGAGGACGTCCTGACACAGTTCGTCTAGAAGACTTTCTCTCCTTGGAAGACGCTCATCCTTACGGTTGTCTTCCTGGAGGAAACCAATTCTTTGGAGACGAATCTGCCGCTGCCACCAAAACACAGCAACCCGAACTCCTGACCGATGATGCTTGGCAATCCGTCCTTTCTTTTTGCGATGCCAAAACATTAGCCAACGTAGTACAAACGTCTCGATATTTCTATGTTGCTGGTCATCAACCAGAATTGTGGAGAGATTTGGTTCTCCGACGATGCGACGCCGAAAGCCGAGTGATTGATTACGCCAAGCACTCGTGGCGTGATACCTATATTGGTTTGTTCGTGGACCGTTCCATTCCACTCCATGTTCCTATGGCCATACCTGGAATCTATTCGGATGAATTTTATCGAACCCACCGATGCCGCTCATTTGCCATTCCAGAAGAATGGAAATTGGAACAGCCTCGGGATGATCCCAACAACGTGGCCGTTGTCAATTGGGATGAAATTGCTCCTTCGGAGTTTATCGAACGTTACGAAGAAAAGAATTGGCCTGTAATTATCAAGAATGCAGGAAGAAATGATGCTTTTGACAAATGGAAGGATGCCTCGTACTTTCAAGAGCACAATGCTCCCAACAAAACCTTTCGAACGACCTCGGGTGGTGCACCCTTGTCGGTCAACTTTACGTTGGAAGCGTATTATGGATATTCGCAATTTATGTATTTGGAAGAGTCTCCACTGTACCTCTTTGATAGGACAGCATTTGATGATAATGACCAGTGGAAACAAGACTTTTTTCCATCCTTTTACCAGAAATGCCCATGGTGGGATCCGTCGGCTGGACATGGTCACGATTTGTTGCAACATTTGGGGGAAGGAAGACGCCCAGATCATACGTGGTTGATTATGGGTCCCTACCGATCTGGTTCCGTCTTTCATATCGACCCCAATGCTACACATGCTTGGAATGTTTGTGTACAAGGTCGCAAGCGGTGGATCTTTTATCCTCCTGGAGTCAGTCCACCCGGAGTCTTTCCCAGTAACGATGGAGATTCGGTCGCGTTGCCACTATCTGTGGGAGAATGGATCCAACAATTTTGGCCCGAACATCTCTTGCGCCTCCGGACAGCCCCGTTGGCCGAACGACCCTTGGACTTTACTGTCCATCCCGGAGACATTCTGTTTGTTCCCCACGGCTGGTGGCACATGGTCGTCAACCTGGACGATGTCAACATGGCCATTACACACAACTATGTAAGTCCCAGCAATTTGGGGAATGTTCTGAAATTCTTTGTCCAAAAAGAAGATCAAATCAGTGGATGCCGGGATCGCGAAGAAAGCGTCAAGCCCGACCGTCTCTACAGCGAATTCGTACATGCTCTGGAAGAAAAGGACAAGAAAGCATTGTTACGAGCACAGAATCAAAAAGCGTGGACATGTCACGCTTGGAAAGACGAGGATCCAGCGGAACAAACAGTTACCCTTCCTATTATGCAAAAGAAGCGCAAGCGACCCGATCATCATAGCGATGATGACGACGAAGCTACCAAGAGCACAAGTGTCATGGCCAAGACAGAAAAGGTTTCTGATTTTAGTTTCTCTTTCTTTTAAGAGACACTAGTTCAAGGTAGGAAATGAATGGTACAGTACAGCAGTAAGAATCGCTCTAGTAGTCAGCACAATGTTTGCATACCAAATAGGTTTCATGGAGGTGTCGACTGGATGGATTGAAAACGTAGGAGCACGCGCATGCGCAATGCGAGGAGTACGTTGATGTCAAGAGGATTCAGCATCATCCACCACAACCGATGGCATTATTTCACTTTATCCTTGCTCTTGCTACTGAACTCCATAATACTTTGCCAAACACAGCATACAACACATTGACAATATGAGATCTTGTTTGACATCTCCTACACTTCGTCATTTGGGAAGAAAGACAGTCGCACCTTCCACATCCACTTTGCTCCACCATTACTCCTCCAGTCGGCCCAATCTCTCTGGACGTGCTCAACCTCTCCGACGCCCTCGCAAAAAGTATGAACAGTTTAATAGTCCCAAAATGGGTACAGACGTTCCCATTGTTTCAACTGGTTTGGAAGAACCTCTGGAATACACACCCGACGGCACTACCATTGATGATTATTCGGAACAGAAGGCTACACTGAGTCCCTGGACACCTGTCCCTGAATCCGTCGCCCGCAAAATCTTTGATCGTGCCAATCCTACGTCAGAAGATGTCCACGTTGAGTTGGGTTCTGGTGATGGCCGCGTCAACTTTTATGCTATTGAAGCCGGTGTCCAACGTTCCGTTGGCATTGATGTCGATGAAGCCATTGTGGAAGTCGCTCAGCAACGTTTGCAACGCATCCACCCCATGCCTCCCCTCGACTTTTATGTGGCCGATTTGGTCGATGAAACATCTCCGAATCATACACGCGCTTGGGACGATGTCTCTCAAGCTACAATTTTGACCATGTACTTTGCCAAGGAAGGATTGCAAACCATCCGCCCCCTCTTGGAACGTGCCTTGATGGGCAAACAATGTCAAATTTTCACCTGTGGATATGCCATGCCGGGATGGGATTCACAAGTCGTCGAAACCGTCTTGGATATGCCCATTTATTACTATGATTGGGGGAATGCAGATGTGGAAAGTGGTCAAGACCATGGGGTCAGTATGGATGAGGACGACATGCAATTGCCTGCGTCGGCAATGGGAATGGACAAGTTTGCGCATCGTAAAAAGAATGGCAGTTCCAACTTTCAACCTGATATTTTGAAAGGATATCACCCTGATGATACCATTGACTTTCACTGGGATGATTTTGGTATCAAGGCAGACGATGAGGAAGACAAAGCGTCGGAGGAGAATAACACAAAGTAATACTGTATGATGTATACCATGATGATATGACTATACTATGGTTGGGTTGCTTTTTAGAAATACTTCATAGATACTACTCGTTGTCTTACAAGGACACATGTTGATCCGGAGGAAGTTGTCCCATTTGTTGCAGCTGACTTTCCAACTGTTGACGCCTTTGACAATTTTGAACAAATCGGGCAAACGTTGTGGCATCGGGGGATGCCACTTCTGTTGCTGCTGATGCAATACCACCATTGACATCCTGTTCTATCTCAAACAAGGGACATACATGATCTGCCACAACACTACGTCCAGCTACCAAGGGAGCCATTTCGACATCGGAACGAACGTCTTGGATGTGTTGGGAAAACATGAGGAGGCCGCCCGAGACACCGACACTCAAACTCAACAAGAAATCCATGAGAATATTCCAATAGACAGAATGTTGTTCGCGTAGTTTCATTTGTTTCTGTTCCAAGTAGCTGAGAGTAGGAGGAGGTGGAGGTGGTGTCGCCTTGCTAGCCGTAGTTGCTGCAGCACTACTACTGGCTGCCGAGGAAGACGCTTTCTTTTGCATAGCCTTGGCGGCAGCCATAGACGAGGACCTCATGGAGGTAAATCGAAAACCTAGAAACATGAATAATGTTCCATATACACCATACCTCAACGGAGTGATATACTTTTCCAGTTGTTGTCGCTCGGTTTGATACTGGAAGCGAATCGCTTCGTTGGGATGATACCAAGTAGTTGAAAGGTTCCAAAGAGAGAGTGCGACACCTTTGGCAGCATTATCCCAGTATGCAGAAAGGTTGGGAGGCGAAGCTACTGTGTTGGATGTTGTATTGCTGTTGTTAGAGTCGGACATGATGAGACTGTTATGAAGGATGAAAATGTGGATGCATCCAAGATGCGGTAAGTACCGGTATGCGGTTGATGGTGATGATGGAAGGATCGCGAACTGCCATCCCAACGTGGGTATGTACGTATGTATGTACCCAGTACACTACACATTTGGTATGGAAATTACTTTACTTACATAGGTAGTATGGTTTGTCCAATCCCTTCGACACGGTTCGGCACAAGCCCGACCGACAACGACAACGACAACAACAACAACAACAATAACAAGGACGACAGCGACCCGGCACATCACATCAGTAGTAACAAGATGTCGTTAGCCAACGCCCAGTCTCTGTTGGGAACTCTGCAAGCTCAATATGAAGCTGGAGACGCTCAAGGTCCACAAACTCTAAACCAAGTGAAATTGGCTCTTGTAGAAGCTGGCCCTTCCACGAGCCCGGAATGGACCGCCGTGTCTTGCCAAGCTTTGGAGTTGGGGATTCTTCTTGCTACAGAACAAGGAGACATGGAAGGCTTTGCTCGCAATGTAGCTCAATGGAAGGCAGCCCGTGCCAATGCTGCCTCTGCGGCTGCCACGAACAGTCCTCGAACGTGCCATGTGTTGGGTCTCAACCTGATGCATTTGCTCGTCGATCACCGCTTGTCGGAATTTCATGCCGAGTTGGAACTCTTGTCTGACTCGGAAGCTGCCGATCCCTATGTTACTTTTCCTATTGAACTCGAGCGCCAATGGATGGTGGGACTTTATGACCAAGTGCTTACAGCACAAGTCCCTCATCCCTCCTTTCAGTTCTTTGTGGATAGTTTGATTCTTACCGTCCGCGATGGCATTGCTGATTCTCTAGAAGTCGCTTACAGCAAGATCTCCTTGAAAGATGCCGCCCTGCGTATGCGCTATCAGTCAACGGCTGAACTCCAAGATTATATTCAGACACAACGGGAAGATTGGTTGGTCCAAGATGGGTCTTTGGTCTTCCAGCCTGAACAGTCGGCAACGACGGCAGAAGATCAAGTGCCTTCCAAGCAATGGATTGCTCAATCCTTGACCTATGCTACTGAAATGGAGCGGATTGTCTAGTTATACTACTATACTACCAGGTAATACTGTAGTAGTCATTTTAGAGCGGGTGGATTTTATTTTTAGGATAGTAACCGTTAACGATC
The DNA here is from genome assembly GCA_013372465.1 of Nitzschia sp. Nitz4. Classification (NCBI taxonomy): domain Eukaryota; phylum Bacillariophyta; class Bacillariophyceae; order Bacillariales; family Bacillariaceae; genus Nitzschia; species Nitzschia sp. Nitz4. The sequence continues at coordinate 14,933 of WXVQ01000181.1, forward strand.
GTGTGAGTCGAGATTCGGACTCGACACAGACCAACCATTTTCTTTCATTTATTTACAGACGAGTACGAGTACACAACACTAGCATCGTCACTCGATCACTCCTACACACTGCCATGATGGATCCTTCAGACAAGGTTACAACCACCAAAGAACGTCATTGGACGGATGCACAAGTACGATATGCCTCTCACAATCGACAACAAGAGGAAGAACAGGGAGGACAAGAGGAATATCAGGAAGAAAGTAGTAGTGATGACGACGATGATTCCTATGGCCTGCCATGGCAAGGGCATGAACATGTTTTTACCAAATCCTTTGTTTTACCTTCGTCCATGGAAGATGATGAGAATAATACTTCCAATTCTATTTCCATTTCCTTGCAAGGTGTCCTTCAAGAATCGGATCCTACGTATGTATCGACGGGATTGACCTTGTGGAGGTCGTCCGAATTGTTGTGTCAACACTTGTTGGTAGGTCCAGGATCGGATCATTTGAAACAATGTCTACAAGGGGAATGGTCCAAGGATACATCATGGTACGAGGAGAAGTATTCCACCAAAGATACTTTGCAAGTGTTGGAGTTGGGGGCAGGATTGGGTTTGAATGGAATGCTTCTGTACCATTGGTTACAAGTGCAACAACAACAAGAACAGCAAGCATGGCAAGAAGAAGAAAAAAATACAACGCCAGAGGATGATACTATGAATCCTGCCCTTCCTACCTGTCGAGTAGTCATGACCGATGGTGACTCGAATGCCTTGCAGATTTTGCGTCAAAATGTCCAAGACAATCAAGAGGCTTCCGTGGATGTTCCGACCACAAGTTTGGAAGTCCAACAATTGATTTGGGGACGTACCTCCTCCGAGAAGTTCTTGGCAAGGACGATGACATCCCGCGAAGATGCCATTGCCAACACTACCAACCACCCGTCGGCTCGTCCGTTTGATTTGATTCTCGCTTCCGATGCCATTTATGTTTTGGATAATGTGCAACCGTTCTTTGAGACACTTCAAGTACTCTTGGCCAAACATCCCCATGCTCAATGTTGGTTTTCCTTTTGCTCTAGGCGCCAAGTGCATGTCCAAATGCAAGATGTATTGGAATGTGCTACCAAAATGGGATTTCACTACGAGAAACAAGAACCATCAGGGCAAGTGGATGACGATTTGTTGCTATATATATTTACATGGAAGGATTAAAAAGAGGACACAGCAGCAGCATCGTCATCATGTGCCTGCAATCTTCGTTGCAGCTCGTCCTTGTACTTTCATGGTAACATTCTGATGTGTCTGATTGGTAGATACCAGATACCACCCTTTGTGGGGTCATTTGAGTCTACCGATGCGCCAACCGTTTTCTACCCACATCCACATTATTTCAGAATGTTGTGTCATAAAACAGTTGCTCATTCAGGCAGTTTGCGAGGACAAGCAACAGTTCCAACACTCCAAGAACCGGCAGCGTTATCATGTCCTACAGTTTCATCAACTCGGGTTCCATGTTGTTTGGAACAGGAGTCATTCACTCTTTGCTTGCCCTGGCAATCCCTGAGATTCGAGAGCCAACCCTCCAGGTGGTTCGGGATCGAAGCACTTTTGCCCCAAATATCAATGATAGGTATGCCAAGGAGTTTGCCTTTTGGTTTGATTTTGCTGGGATCATGATGATGACACAAGGGTATCTGCTCATAAACTATCTCCGAGAGACCGGTCGTTCGGAAGCTCCACTTTGGTATGGACAAGTGAATCTCGTCATCTCTGCCGTTTCTTTGTATGTCATGCCAGAGTCGGGCTTTTGGTTCTTACTCTTTCAAAGTATCTACGTGCTTTGGAAGAATCTAAAGAAAAACTCTTCACCCAAGAAGACCACTTAGTTTTCTTTTCAGATGAGGGATGCTAGAAATCGATTTGTAATACACAAACGTTGTTGCTAGAATTACAAGTTTGGTTCCCAAAGTTTATGAAAATAGGAATTGTACACCCCCAATTTATGCGCCGACCGCTGTCGACCCCTCCAATACAACTTTGTCCAGAAACAGGACATGGTTGTCAGCCGAAAATTTGGTCCGGAAACGAAGTTGAATTTCTTCGATGTTAGAGACGTCGATGGTATGTGAGACAGTTTTCCAGACTCCATTCCTAAAGTTGATACCCCGTTTGTAAACCTTGGCTCGTTTCCAAGATCCCCCTCGAGCCCGATACTCCACAAAGAATCGCTCCCCTTTAGATATCCGTTTCGTTAAGAAAGTGAAACTCCATTGGACAGAGGCATACTCTGACACGTTGTAGAATTGCTTTGTCATCGACCGGGAAGATCGATTTCCATTACGGAGTCGCAAGCTCTTCGAACCTTGGTACTTGACATTGGTAACAATCTGAGCGTTTCTACCACCGTCTGAAAATTTGGCAAAGCCCCCCTCAAATCCGTCCGCAAAGATCGTCGTTGATTGAGGAACTTCTGCAACCTTGGGTACTAGTTCGTATGTTGAAGATGGGTGTCTACTGGGGCTCGCAGATGGTAGTCCAGAAGGTGATGGTGTAGGGGGCACTGTTGGTACCTGTGTGGGTGAACTGGAAGGCAAATCGAAGGAACCAAATTCTTCTGTCAGAATGTCGAGATATGTTGTTCCGTACCCCTCGTATGTCAAACCCTTCGTATAGTTGAGTGGCAGACTAGTCGCATCCCCAAATACTGGATAGATCTGAGTATCTTCCGTAAAGTGGTTGAAAGAGTTGATCAGAATCAAGTCCTTCAGTCTAGAGTCTAACAGATGTTTCGCCCGATCAACGGCCTCCACAAAAAATGATCCCTCCTCCCCCCCGTCTTTCAACACTCGCGACAAAACGGGATGGTTCTGGTCAAACCGCTTGGCTCGATCATTGTACCCAGGTAAAACTGTCGGGATATAAGAACAACCACCTTGCCAAGCTGCAATTCGCCATTTCCGTTGCTTCTCATAGTAGTCGGCAACAGCAGCAGTCCCTGCATAACCATCAGGCTCCCCCATATTTCCAAAGACATCGTGATTCATTACCGCATCGAGGTAAGTGAACGGTGCGTAGGGTGTGGGGGTGCTGAAATCACCCCAAACCTGATCACCCACCAAGAAAAGTTCCTTACCACATCCAGATCCTTCCGAGACTTCTCTAATGATGGCCACAATCGTGCTAAGTTGAGAATCGGAGTATATTCGAGACAATGCCAAGAACAAGACAGGTTCTCCACTCTCTGTGGTGAAATAGCTTGGTTTGTGAAAGTAGTTATCACACAAGTACTCAATATCTGATGCCAAAAGCTTAGTGGAGACATCTTCATCCCCTTGCTTCAACGCCCGAGCTCTGAGATCGTATTGCAACGCCACCTTGTGTTCCGAGAACTCCAAATACGAATGTTGGAAAAGAGTTTGGGCTCCAACGTCAGTCCGGTGAGGAGCAGGGGACACCCAAGGTGTGATCCATGTGCGGATGTTTGCCAGCCAAGATATTTCCAAGTCCTCGGCAATCGCATCGTCGTCTTTGGACATGGAAGTTTGCTTTGGAAGGAGGTTTGCTCGGAGACCATTGGTATAGTTCTCCCCTGTATGCCAGGGGTAGTAGTAAGCGGCAAGGGTGGCATCCGCATGTGGAGGGCCTGTGAATGTGATAGGCAGCTTACTCGAAAAGCCTGTGTCATTGTACTGCGTGTATGTGGCGAGGATATCCAGGTACAATGTCCCATAACCACCATATTCCAGCCCTTCGGTAAGTTCGAATGGCTCGGTCGCGGGTAATCCGTCACAGGGCTCTATCTGAGTATCCTCGTGCCATTCATTGAAGGAGTTGACGAGGAGCAAGTGATCTGCATCCTCGTCTAGCAACTCCACGGCTTGAACAAGTTGAGCCGCAAACAGACTCCCTTCCGCCGAGTTCGCAGTGAGTTTTCGGGACATGGCAGGATGATTCGCAGACAATCGTACCCCCCGATCATTGTATCCAGCTGACACCGAAGGAACAAAAGCCGATTGGTGGACTGCATCCGCTTCCTTCCATGCAGCCGCGAGTGCAAAGTAGTCATCCACCCTTTGTTGACCGGCATATCCCCTCGGTCTCCCCATGTTTCCGTAGACATCATAATTGGTAATGGCATCTAATAGATTTGCCGTATTCCCTGAAGGGTTCCCCCAAACTTCGTCACCAATGATGTAAATATCCGGACAAATCTCACGTATAATGGGAATTACATCATCGAGAATGTGATTACTGTCCAACACACGAGTCAAGTACATTGCAACCACCGGCTTTCCGTTGATGCGATAATAGTTGGGATGATCAAAGTACCCCGAAGTCTGACAGATATATTGGAAGTCGGAGGGTACATTCTTTTCGTAGTCATACACCCCGTTGGCATCTTTCTTTATTCTGCCTGTGGTTTCATACAGCAGGGCAATCTTGTGATCTCCCAATTCCACCTTGGAGGAATTCATGATTGTGCCTTTTAACGTTTGGTCTTCCCCGCTGTTGGGTCCCCACCAGGAAGTGATCCAAACACCAATGTTCCCCTGTTTGCTCCATTCTAAATGTTGTTGAATTACAGAAGTCTCCCGATCATCATACTCGCCCAGTCGCAGTTCTTGTCTAGGACTCAACTGATTCCGCAAATACCCCTGGCTGGAGTGCTGAAAATGTCTGTAGTGCCAAGGGTAGTAGTATGCACCAACTGTGATCCTTTCGGGAGGATTAGGCGGATGAGAGTCAAACACAGTAGATCCATGATCGAAAATGTCAAGACTGTGGACCAGACAGGAACGGTGGCTAGAAGCAAACAGGGCGAAGAATATCGAGAGAGCGTAGCCTATGTTCATAGCAGATCCTTTTCTTCTGCGATTCCCAACCTCTCAAATTGCTATTTGTTGTTTCACGCTGCAATGCTAGAGTTGGAGCTAGGTTGTTCACACTTGCAAGGGATGCTTGTTGGGAGCTTCCCAAATCGTGATAACACCTGGGTTGCTCAAGAGATGGAGGAATGAAGTCGTGTGGTTGTGACAGGAGCACGCCCGATGTATGCAATTTGCTATCCGCCAAACGCGTGAGTAGGATTGGCATGCTTGAAATGCATTAAGTACCAAAAATCTGTTCGCTTCCGTTTTGTATCTACACCAGACTTAATTATTTAGCAAGTGTCCAGCCGACTGCTATCATTTCTATCTACAACAGGCACCACAGGTTGTGTCCGTTGAGCATCCTACCCGCCAACAAAATGAATGATTCCCTGGACCGTCCAAATCGACCCTTTTGAGTACTGCTCACATATTTGTTCGTAGTGATGGGCTCAATCACTACTCTAAGGTTGGGTGCAAACATGAAACTATACAAACTTTATGTTTGTTAAAATGATCCCTCCACGAGAACGCTGTCGATATACACTGTACTTCTCTTGGAAGTGAAGTAGGATCGGAACTGTAGCTGAATTCCATTGATGCCACTCACATCAAAACTCTCTGATGCTGATTTCCAGACATCTTTAGATGTCTAGAATCGGATGCTAGAATAGAATGGAGTGGAGTTCGAATGCAATGGCATGAATCTGACGTTTCAAATTGTGGCCGTCCTTTTGGAGGTGCGTGTTCTTCAGAAGAGGGATGCCAAATTGCGCCGGCTAGACGAGATGGGACTATGCCGTTAGCTCAGATGGATAAAGTCCAAGCATCTTCTTATAGAGTCTCACCAACACAATATGATATTGATCAACTTACAGAACTACTTTGCTGAAGACATTCAGATCTACCCAGTTTAATGGTGCCAGTACCAACGGCGTAACTGGATCTAGTCGGAACGATTTGATTCGGTTGAGATGCCTTCCAGTTCACCTTCTCAATAGCAAAGGGTGAAAACACAAGAGTGAAGGTGGCGGTTGTGTTACCGGTACTTAGGTACTATGATCTTCTTTGTGTCGTATACACAGTCTGAGGCCATAATATATCTGTCCCAGGAGCAATGCACAGGTCTCCTAATTCTCCTGATCTCCAACGACGACCAACGACGAATGTCCCATCCTCCCCTTCACATTTTCACAGTGGTAAGAACCTCTTCTCATCAACCCAAACTTGATCCAGGAGGAATTATACAGCTTTCTCTGTGGCTATGAAGAATGGAGTGTCTTTTCCCTCTTGTCTGCTTCTAGCAGTTTGAGACATTTTCCTCGAGCAATTCTGCCAGGCCTCATCCAACAACGAAGAAGTATTTGGTTTCTCATCCTCCCAATCCTCCGCCAAAAAGTACTGTTGGTGCATATTACTATCCTTGGCACTACCGACATTTCCAACATACCAGTCGAGGGTATTTGCGTATTCAATTGAGCCCTCGGCAGGAACTGTGGCATTGCATTCTGAAATGTTGGCTATAGTAGCGAAACTTGGTGATGGTGTTGTTCCTCAGTGGACGACAATATTGGAGGATGGCTTCGAGGGAGGTTTTACCATATTTGTCGACGGTGGCAAAGATGCCAAAGTGGACGGAAAAGTAAAGAGTGGAGGCAGCAAGAGTATGAAACTGGCCAAAGGAAGTGGGTCTTCCTTGGCCTATACAAAGAATTTCTAGGACGATGTATCGAGCTACTCGAAGCTCCGTTCTTGTTGGAGCTTCATAAGCTAAAGAATGGAGAAAGATTCTAACTGCAGTATCGGGCAAAAGGAACTTCTACTTGGACAACTTTGAAGTCCTACAACAAGGGCACGGACTGCCACAATGCTCTACAGAACTGGTAGTAGCAGATACCTATCACAAGTGGATATAGCAGCACCACAGGACAAGAAGAAAATGAGGTTCTAGTCCGGGGCTCGCCACAAACGGCACCATACAACTTTTTAAAAACGTTTTATTCCTTAGCAATGTATAACCTTGCCATTGTTCAGACCCATTTCTTCCAATTGGGCAGCCGCCCGTTCCTGTTTGGATTTCATCTTTTGCTCATGCCATTCTCTTCGCTTGGGATCCGACGAATTCGCTGCCGACCAATCTGTCTCGGTGTCTAACCGAACCAACTTCGCTTGTGCATTAGGAAACAATTTTTGATGAGCCGCAATTGCTATACATTCCTCGACACCGGCCGTTTCGGGTGTGACATCCGAACAAGGCAAAAATCCAGTCAATGCCAGACGATCCACATTCCATACAGCCAAAGTATTCCAGGGTGTCGTCCGACCTGTCAGGGGGACTTGATTTGTAACAACAGCTTCACTCGTTCCGTCTGTAGAAGAACCATGATACTCATGACCTTCCAATACAGCTCCAGCCACGAGGACATCATCAATAGCAGAACAATGTTGGGAGAGTGTCTGAATGACACTGGCAGATGTGGTAACTTCTGCCGACACAAACAATATTTGTTTTGCTTGACACGTGCACTTGGCATGCCAAATTAATGCATTCAAAGCGGGGACAAATCGCCCCCATGGGGTGACGGGAAGAACAACAATTGGGCGATGTTCTTGTGACGTCTCCTGCAGCAGTAGTTGTTGGATTTGTTGCTGTACGGCTTGGACTAAATCATAGTCTTGAATTTTAGGAGTCGCATCCACAGCGACGACGGCTTGCAATGCCTGCACAGAATCAGCCATGGAACTTAAATTCCGAATCCATGTTTGGAGTTTGTCGTTGCTTGGGGGTGATGAGGCTTTGCCCAAATGCAAACGTGTTGCAATGACTAGAGAGGACTTTCGGACAAAGTCAATGTCATGGTTGATCGTAGAACCAACAACAGAAGCTGCCGAAGCATTCAGCGAAACATCATCTGTGGAGGAAGGAATAGAAGACATAAAACGTCGAACAGATTGGCCGGAGGTGATTACAGGATGTTACTCGTAGGACTCTGTCTCTGCCTGGCACCCAGTTTGGGAGGGGACCAAACCTGCTCGCCCACCGAGCCCAAGATGTCTTCCCTGGCACGGGCTGCACACGAGAGGTCTCTATTAACAAGACGACAAGACTCACGGAGCGAATATATCAATTGCACCACTTGGTTGTTCTTTTCTTCGGATAAAAAGTGCATACCTACTAGATATTTCCTTGGGATACCGGTGTTTGGTGGCAGCCGCGAACTACGAAGCCCAAACTGGCAACATGTGCCTATCCCTTCTGTTCTGTGCAATGCAAACGTCTCATAATTCATTATACAACTACGAGTACTCATACTACCCGTATTTACGTAGTTTTACGGCGGCGGCTACACCGACCAGAGAATTTTCTTCCTCGTGCATGGACGATGGTCGCAAATGCCTCCACCACCAGTTCTGCGAATTATGCCCATCACTTTCCGACAGCGGAGCCAAAAAATGAGAACATAGTTGATGGTTCTTTCTACTTAACAGCAAGATGTATAAGTCCATAGTACCTTCGTACTACCATTTCTGTGTAGTATAACTCGGAGAAACTTTAGTAGTTTTGAGAGTCGAGGGGTCGAGGATTAGTCCTGNGTCCCCACGTGAATTTCAATGAGAATTTGCTCCGTCGTTCAGAGACACGTGGGTCAAGAAGTCCCGTGATGGGCATATGATGATTTTGTCTTGTGCCAGGTACAATGCAATCTAATATCTGCAGTTTGAACTGCCCGGTCATCCCTCTTCACTGATTGGTACATTGATTTCCTTAATTCGGAATGAGTGCACCAACAATTCCTATTGATAGTTCCCCGCATTGCTCGTTCGTTAAGTGTCATTCCATGCCATTTAGACGGAGAAACGATGCTCTAATCCGACTTCTCATGGATAAATTTAGCAACCAAACAGAGTTCTGTTTTGGCTCGCGTGGCCATAATTGAGGTGGGTGTTTCGGTGGGGAGTTATTGTCCGGAGGAACATAGAGTTCACGAGTTCCATATAGGGTGTGAACCAACACAGCAAGCCCAAGACCAGGGTTCGGCATCTGATACTCTGTAGTATCCGTGGCCTACACGACGACGACGCATGCAGCAGTAGTAAAGGAGGGAGGATACGCCGTTCCCATAATCGTGCACGTTGATGATTGCAAACCCCACCAGCGTTCTCGAATACCGGAGCACGCATAAAAAAGTACAACGTTTTACTCGTATTTGTACGGAACTTGAAAATTACCAATTGGTCGTTCCCACTTCTCCTGTTACTACAACCACTTCTATTCAACTTTCCGAAACTGCTGGCCACTACTACAACAACAATCATGAGTGACTTCATCTACTCCATGAACTCGCAAAGTTTCACCACCTCGCAACCTCTGCACCAAATGGTCGAAGACGAGTCCTCTTCCACCGCTTCATGGGCTTCTTCCTTTCATTTGCCGGCGTCTACGCCGCCCTCCGCGGCTCTGGATATCAAGTCAACTCTTTCCTTTCCTCTCAAACTGCGGCATATGCTTCAAGAGGCCGAAGATCAAGACATGGCTCATATTGTCAGTTGGGAGATGGAAGGAACAGCCTTTCGAGTCCACCTCCCGGATGAGTTTGTTGCCCAAATCATGCGCCGCTGGTTTAATCAAACCAAGTACAAGTCATTTCAACGAGTAAGTTCATTGCTGCTTTATGCTTTCCTGTGTTGGTGAAACAGTTCATTGACAGACATTTTTGTTGTTTGTTGCTGCAGCAATTGAACTTGTATGGCTTTTCTCGTATTACGCGAGGACCACAAAAGGGTTGTTACTTGCATCCTTTGTTTCAACGCGCCAAGCCCGACTTGGCCAATGGAATCGCACGCAAGAAGATCACCCAAGAGCCCGATGCCGAAGCATCCTTGGCTCCTTCCTGGCTTTCTGATACTTGTTCGCTTTTGGAGCCTACTCCTATTCAAGAAGCCATCAACAAGAACAACAGCATCACCAGCAGTCCCAACGCTTCCGCCACGTCTCAACTAGCTCCCATGCGAGCTGCCTCGGAAGCCTTGGCCAAGTCCTTTGAGGAATACTTTCAAACGAATGTCAACAAAGAAAAGCCAGAAGCAGATTTTCCGGACCTCAAAAAGCCCGGTGCTGTGGCTTGCACCAATGCATTGGAGCGCATGTTGGACAACATCATTCCCCAGGGAGCTTCTTCCCCGGTTTCCGTAGAGGACCCCTCGGACGGCACCAAGAATGGACGGGGTGGAGCTTCTCGACCCGCCATTTTCCCTGGAAAGCTTCATGATATGTTGGACTACTGTGAAGGCAATGGGCTCGAGCATGTGGCTTCTTGGCAGATGGAGGGTCGGGCTTTTAAGGTGCACAACATTGATCTCTTTATGAAACATCTCATGCCCAAGTTTTTCAAGCTTACCAAGTTTGAAAGCTTGCAGCGACAACTCAACCTCTACTCCTTCACTCGGATTGCACGTGGAAAGATGAAGGGGTGCTACCATCATCCCCTCTTTGTCAAGGGTGGATGGACCTTGTCGCAGAGCATGCAACGCCGTAAGCCAGAGGAAGTTGTTCTCCCCGACTTTGTCAAGGCAGAGCCTTCCCAAGCAGATGCGGCGGTGGTCAAGTCTAGCGCGGTTTCTTCGGCTGCCCTTATCCTAGATGAACCGGATGATCTTGCATCGTGTGACTCTTCCACTAAGCCACCGCTCAATGCTTCCGTGCTCATGCCTGCCATGATGATGGCTGGTACTAATACCTCCAACGGATTTGGAGCATTTCCTCCAATGAATGCTGTGCCACAAATGAACGACAACACAGCCATGGGGCGCTTGGAGTTTGGTTTTGTACCAACCATTTTTAACTAGATTTTTGTTGTCATTGTTGTTACTATTTCTCTAGCATGTATTACCTAGTTTTTGGTCTACCTAGTGCGCTACTTGTAGCATGGGTTTTGGGTGCTTCCTTGTACATGGAAACCACGTTCATTCCATCATCCTTGCCTTCTCCAGTTGCTAATACATGGAACCAAAGTAGAGTGCACTCGTTCAGGGGGTTGAAGATGATGGAGCGAGAGGCATCTTTCTTCCCATCTTGCTTTCGATAGCGATGCCATGCAAGAGAGAGTGAAGACTGCTTGAAGCATCGGATTTCCGAAAGAGATGGTCAAAGTTCCTCAAGTTGCTGAGAACCTTCGACTGTAGCGCTTTTCTATCCTGGGCTTGCTTTTTCATTTATGTATCGATGCACAGCCGTGTCGTTGCGACCAAAACCAATAAACAGCACGACAGACTCTTCATTCACATAGAATGACGTGATCCATTGAGAACCACGTCCTCCTCGCGCAATGCCCACCACGGTGGTGTACAAGACAATCCAGACTGCCTCGATTTCGGCACCTTGTCGGCGGCCGGACATGATGGTCGAACAACTTCAAGCCAAGTACACGCATCATGATGTTGTTTGCATCCACACAACAAGAGAGAAAGGTCTCGCATTTTAGGAAGTCGATCTCACAGTCAATCGTGAACCTTCTATTGGAGTGATGGTACGATTATTAGTATTGTCGGATGATATGTTCCTCGATTGATTCAAGTCCGCTTCTCTTTACAATGGTATTAGCTAGCTAGTGGTGTCCCTAAATACTAGAGTTGCTGTGATCTTCTTGTCGATATTCTACATTTGCCGGTATAACTTCATCTACAACCAGGGTACTCGTATGTATTAGGTAGCTCTTGTTGCTTCATCCTGTTCTAGTACGACCGGTAACTAGTTGTGGTGATAGCACACGAATACACTACGGAGTCATAGGTAGCGGCCATCCGTGTTCTAGTATCCTTGTAGTGTAGTAGTAGTAGTAGTGGGTGTTCCTCCATTCGTTTGTGTTCTGGTTGGTGGTGATAGTAGAAATAACGGGAGAGGGGAGTGGTGAATCATGGTGTTCACGAGGACAGTGTTTCATGGAACACATAAGCTGTACAAATCCCCGTTGCTGTCAAACCCCAAACCAAAAGCACCATATCCAACCAAAGACAATCCAAGTTGTTGGCGGTGACACGGAACCACAGCCCAACGGCTTCCCAAGGTGATGTTCCTGCGCGGTTGCTCGACACCGAGGGAGAAAGGAGTAGAGCTGCGTCCGAACTGTATTGTTCGATCATCTTGAGTCGATGTTTCAAAACAAAGTGTAGACAGGGTGGGACACAGAAACTAACGAATGCCACACAGAAGCAGCCGACAAACGTCAAGACACCAACAAACCCAGGGATAATCACACTCATTGTAACCGTAGCAATACAGATCCCAGAGCGTACCAATGTCTGCAATCGTCGATGGTCGGATGCCGACATTGGGCGTTCCCTGCTTTCGTGCAGAAGGAGGGGCAGGAATTTGCCTTCTATGATCTCACCGCATGGTACAATCAATAGGGGAGCTGTGGCAACCACCACAACGACCATGGCCAACCGGGTCACAACAGGAATGATACCTTCGGCAGGTAGTTCAGACAATACATCTCCCTCGATGTTTGGATAAAGAGCCAACAAACCTACCCCAATCACAATGTAGAGCGCAGCCACAAAGAAGAGGGCGCCTAGGGTAGCTTCACGAAGCCTGTGGGGTTCAGACATGCTTTCCCGGAAATTAAACGTCAAGGGAACCATGCCGAATCCAAATACACAGCAGCCAAACCATTGCGATACTCCTGCCATGCCACCTTGTGGTAACCAGGATAAGGAACTCCCCAATGCCATTGTGCCGTTACTGCCAATGAGATCAATGATGCCGTATCCCGCCACAACCATCATGGTGACTCCCAGCACGGAAAGTCCAGCTGCCGACGTTTTTGTCAAGTATCCCAGATCCGGAACAATGGAGAGAGGTGTGATCAAAATAGCAATAAATACGGCATCGGCAATATTTGAATGTGTAGTCAATGGAGTGTCCTGAAGAAATGTCCGGATGGCATCGTTGTAGGCAATCACAATCCCCATTAGCAGAATCACCGTCAGCGTGTCCAAAAGAATCAATCCCATGGGTCCCAAAGCGTACCAAGCCACTGCCCCCAATGTGGCAGTCCCTCTTGGAGGCTGTGGCAGCGGAGATAATTGAATCATAGTCTTCCCTGTTGATTTAGATCCTGTACTTGCCCGGGTTAGCAAATCCCAACACTTGGCGAGACGTTGGGAAGCGTAGACGTTCCACAAGGCAATAGCCAACAAGCCTGCAACATACAAGAGGATACCTCCTTTTTGAGCTGCATAGGGAAGAGCAAGACAACCCGTTCCCATGCACGTCTTGGCAAGATTGGTCATGGTTTCCAAAACACTCGCACCGCCATCGCGGAAGGGAGGAGATTCTGAATCTTGTTCTGCATCATCAGACTGGTCGCTGTCGCTACAACCGCCGGTAGAAGCTCCTGCGTAGTCGTCAATAGAAATGTGCTCCTTCAGTGGAATACGCTCATGCAATGCATGAACGTCATTGCTCGTGGGCATGTTTCTAGTTTTGTTTTCCCTTTACTAAAATCAGAATGAGAATCGAATGGGTGAATGAAGGCGGGCGGTTGTCAGCGTTGTCAGCAAACTGCCTCCCATTCCACTTGGTTCGATAAGACAACGGACATTCTGTTCGATTGTCCGTCCGACAAATCTGTCAGTCGTACACAATTCGTGGATGTTCTTTTCATGTGCCACACATGGATATGTCATTTATTGTGACCACGATGGGGATCATTCCCCCGCCTGACAAGAGAGCATGGTATTAAAGTGGCAAAGTTTCTTGGTTCCGAATGATTGAATATGTAACAGTCTAGAGGTCCAAACATGAACCAACTACCCCACTTCGACTGCTGGAGTAGAGGCAATGGATTGCCTTCATAAAACCATCCCACCAACAAGGCGGATCCGAAGTCCTGCCAACAAACAGAAATAAATATCAACAACTCCACATCATGAAACTTGTCTTTACCTCTGCCATTCTTTCTCAACTTTTGTTGACCAACGCCCATGATACTGATATCGGAGGAGAGAAGTATAGAACGAACCCTCGCAAAACGCGCTTCCGAAACGTTCTTTCTCAATTGCAGTCCAAGGCTTCCTCTGGCTCGACGAGACAGCAAACGTTGGGACAACTTGTCAATCTGTCCTCCAAGAAGAACACGAGAGGATCTAACCAAAAGAAGCAATGCGACCCATCCGTCAATGATTCCTTCTATGCTCCAAGACATCAAGACCACAATGCCGATGTAGGGATTCTGAGTTCTACCCCCAGCACTGCTTTGTGTACCCCCGAGCAATATTGTTTACCAGATGCTACTTCGACTTTGGGTGGTTTCTGTGAAGATTTTGATGTCTTTGTGTTGGAGGAAGTTGATGACGCTACTACAGATACTGGTAACCACTACAAACAACAACAAGGAGACCGTCGAAGACATCTCCAGTATATGGACCTGTCCACAGCCTGTTCTGTCCAAGAAGAAGAATCCTACTATTATGTCTGTGATTGTTCCAACTTCAATTTGCAACAAGATGAAGGGACTGTGAGTTGTATCCTGTATGAATATGAATGCTTTTTGGAAAATGAGGACGACGAAGAAGTTTGTGGGTCCTTAACTATGGAATTGACTCGGAATGGAACGGAAGAATGGACCGAATACTGTTATCACTTGACCGCACCTATGGAAACAGACGTTTGCTACTCGTACGATTGGTCTGCCGGCTCGTGTTCGATTGCTGTGAACGGTACAGAGTGCAGCTCTTGTTCCGTTGTCGATGGAATTGAGCACCCTGTGTATGGGTATGTCTCGTATGGATGCTACCAATTTGACTGTACCAATACCCTGGTAGAGATGCAAGGAAACGATTGTTTGGGGAGTCGAGTGCTAGGTGGATTGACCCTGGATGAGGTTCTGTATGACGATGCTAACATGGAAGTTCAGACTGAAAGTCCCACAACCTCCGCTCCTACCACAGCACCCACGGCAACGGAGAGTAGTCATCCAACGACCTCTTCCCCTACTGTTGAGCCCACCAACTTCCCAACCCATGCGCCGACCCGCATCCCAACAGTGCATCCTACCACACGCCCTACCACAAACCCTACCATGCACCCAACCACCAGGGCTCCAACTCAAGGCCCAACCTCCTATCCATCGTTGTTGCCAACACCTGTTCCTACGGACTTTCCCACTCGACTACCAACCGTTGCACCCACGGTATTTGCAACCACCCTCACACCCACTAGAACGCCTACCATTACGCACGATGATGATGACGATGACGATACGAACAACAGCCATCGAACGGAAACGTTCTATCCCACCTCGTTTGCCACCGCCTCGACTGATCTGCCAACAATATCAATTCGTACTTCTTCACCCACATACACGACTCCATCGCCCTCCTATACTACAAGGACGTCTCCTCCTTCTACGGATGACGAAGTGGACCCTGTAACATCATCCAGCCGCAATCCAAGTGCTACATCCACGCCTACGACGATTCCTACAGCTGACCGTACCGAGGATGACAGTGCTGCTGGCAGAGTGTCATCTTGGTTGCTGTTCCCACTATCTGTTGTACTAATACCATGGGTACTGCAGTAAGAATATTATAATATTGTTGCTGATGAAAATTGCCATGTTATACTACTTTACCTGCTTGGTTTAGGTGTTCGTACATATACAGAGGTGTCTCCAGTGTTCATACATACCCCCAGCCAAGTCACAGACTCCACAACTGCTGCAACGACATCGAGGATTAATGCCTTTTCTCAAATTTTGGGAATCCGACTGACTGACTTGATTGTATCTTTTGTCGTTGTCGCAAAATAATGGTGGATGTTTTCCTGGCCGAAATTTTGTAAAACCACCAGAATAGCTCTGCATAGTAATTGCTCAACCGACGAGACATCGAGTTGGCCTTGCCCTGTTGAGTCTTTTGGGGGGCACCATCCTCATCATGGCGCAAATATTATGGCGAGTGAACAATCGGGTACGATGTTTACGTAAGTACCGGTACGGGGAAGCAAGCAGCGAGTGGGGTTACTTAGAGGAGGAGCGCGGCCCCCGCCTGGAAGCCTCTATATGAGGAGTGGTGCGCACGACAAATAGGCTATTCTTGGAGCTGCGGGCTACCGGAACGCGTTGCACAGTACTCGGATGTACAGGCTTTCTTCTAGTAGGAGAGGTTTTGGGTGGTGGTGGTACATAGTGTCGTAGTCGTCGCAGCATGGGCATCCTGTATGTGAGAGACCCCTCCAGGTGCTGCTTCCGTTACGTATCAGGTAGAGCAGGCAGTGGTAGCCTGTAGTGTTAGTACGAGCAAGCTGTGCCTCTTCCTGTAGAGATACGTTGTCGTTGTTGCTGCTTTGGTTGTCGTCGTCGTCGTCGTCACCGCAACTACTGCCTCCATCCCCACTACTGCTACTTCTCCTACAAGGTATTCGACAATACAAGAACAGTAGTAGTCTTTTGTGCTTTTTCGTGGGGTGAAGAGAGAGTTGAAGTGAGGCCAAAAGTGTGAAGAGGGAGAAACACTTGCGAATCCTGGTGTTGTACCTTTGTACTGCCGCCCTTGGATCGTTGTGTAGCTTCTGAACAGGTACAGTTCGGGTGCTGCCCACTGCAAATTGAAACTCCACAAGACAGCGCAACCTATCATTGCAGTTATACGCATATATCTAGTGCATATCCCATTCTATCCAATCCAATCCTTTTCAAGGCACGATGGAGGAGCTTCAAGATGCCATTGAGGATGCCCAGTATGTCAACGCCATTGCAACACAGGAAGAAGGACCCCGGCCAGTGCTGAGTTGGGAAATCCCTACCGAGGAGCAGCTAGCTCTCTGGCAAACCAAAGTGCGCCAATCCACACAAACCTCCGATGTCACTCCCTTTACGCCTGATTGGTATTTGAGTTCCGCCATTGGTTTTTTCCTCTTTAGTGCTTATCTCAAGGAGGAGTGTCATGACTACCCGCGTATCAACTTTATTGAGGAGGTCATTCGTTGGAACAAACTCAGGGGTAAGCACCGAGTGGATCGAGCCAACAAGATCATCGAAGTCTACCTCAAAAAGTTGCCTCTCGATGAGAATACCGGTCAGCAAGTCTTCCCCCAGCACACGGAGATTGATGAGTATGACTTGCGCCGCCCACCCCCAGAGACGCGCTCCAAAATGTCCGATGCGGACTTCAAGGCACTCTATGCCAAGTCCTGGGATCCAACCAAATCCTGCAATTGTCTCGGTCTTCAAGGCCCAGCGGTCAATGAGCTCATCTTCTCCTTGCAGGACCTAGAAACCACTTTGTCCAAAAAGAGTGCCGCCAATACCCGTAAATCCACTCCAGTCATTCCTTCCAACATGCGTGCCATGCACTCCCAAGAAGAAGCCCTCGATGGCAAGGATGACTCTTCTACTGTCTCCAACACCTCCGCCCCGCCCACCTCCAACGACATTGCCCGCAGACAACTCGAGAAATACGCAAGCCTCCGGGAACTTACCAAAATCAACAAAGATCAAATAGATGACACCTTGCCCAACTCGATCTTTGACAAGGTCGATTCTCTTGTGGTGGAGAGCTTACGACAAGAGTACTGGGCCGGCTTTCTAGAGAGTGAACAGTACAAGCGGCTCCTCAACTTTTTGTGGTTCCGGGATCGACGAATAGTCCCCGATGACTTTTTCACCATGCGTGTGTTGGGACGAGGAGGATTTGGCTCCGTGATTGGTACGTACCGAGTAGCCTGAATAGGCCCCGTTGTGGGTTGCTTGTACACTGACTTGTTTGTGACTCACACCTTTCCTTCGTTTAGCTTGCAAAAAGGGAACCTCTGGTAAACTCTATGCTATGAAGGTCATGGACAAGAAGCGAATTAAACTCAAGAAGTCTGAGCAGCTCATTCTCAATGAGCGCAAGGCACTCTCTTCCGTAGAGTCTCCCTTTGTGGTCAACTTGAAGTATTCCTTCCATTCTAAGGAAGACATCTTCCTCATCCTCGATCTCATGACAGGTGGGGATCTAGGATACCATTTGCATCAAAAGGGACGGTTCCCCAAGAAAGAATGCCAATACTATGCAGCCCGTATCATGTTGGGCTTGCAAGCCTTGCATGATCAAGGTTACGTCTACCGAGACCTCAAGCCGGAGAACTGTCTCTTGGCGGAAGATGGTCGCGTCAAGATTACCGATTTGGGTCTCGCCACCAAAATTACACCCACCTTGAGTGGAGCCGCAGGAACAAGAGGTTACTGGGCTCCTGAAATGCTGCGGCGAGACAAGAGGGGTAAGAGAAAGACGTATGGACACACGGTGGATTGGTTTAGTTTTGGATGTTGCCTTGCCGAGTTCATCTCTGGTGCGAATCCATTCCGGTCGGAAGCAGCCTGGAACTTTGGGCTGGCGGCTGGTAAAGACACAAAGGTACGTCAAACTGTGGGTGATGGTGTATTCTTGTTGTATCGACATTGTCTCATTTCTCATTGACCTGTATCCTTGCTGATATTCTGAATGGACTATGACAATGACAGGAAAAAGCAATCGACCATGCCACGTTAGAAATGGACCCAGAGTTTCCCGAGATTTTGTTTGAACGAGATGCAGCCGACTTGTGTCGAAGACTGTTGGAAAAGAACGAACAGGTGCGACTGGGTACAATGGGATGTGAGGAAATCATGGCCCATCCATGGTTCAAGAATATGAACTGGGAGTCCATCGTTGCGGACAAGAAGCGGCCACCTTACGTTCCACCAAAGGATGTCAACGCAGCCTCTCAAAGTGAGATTGGTCAATTCACCGAAGACAAGAAGTACCAAGAGTGCGTGATAACTGAGAAGGATGAGAAGGTTTACAAGGATTGGGACTGGACGAATCCCCACGCCTATGCTGCTGAAGTGATTGAGTTCCTGATTTACGAGCGGGAAACTGGCGAGCCCCTGTTGCCAATGTCACAAAACACAGGGTGTTGTTGCACAGTTATGTGACGAGACTGTTGTTAATACTAGCTCTAGCGTGTCGAACGTTGTTTCGGGAAAGCTCAACTATACGTGATTGGTTGTTAATAATGTGAACGCTGTTGGTGTCAAAATTGTTTTGCTTCTTCTTCGGTAGCTTGTAGTTTTATCGTGTGTGTGGGTTGTAGTGTTTTGTTTCCTTTTATTGTCTGGAGGATGAAACCTGCCTCCCTATACATTGAACTTCAATCTCCAAGGCATTAGCCATTCGTTCCAACACAAACACTTGCTTTTCAGGCACAATCGACAGGACACGGCCTGACTTTCCCAACCTTCCTGTTCGACCTGCCCTATGCAGATAAGTGTCCGCATCGGGGGCAAGATCAAAGTGAATCACATGTGTGATACCTGCGATATCCAAACCTCTTGCAGCCATGTCACTTGTCAACAATACTCGGAAGTTTCCCTCGGAGGCGAACGCCTCGGTAGCACCGGATCGTTGCAGCAACTCATCTTTATGACTCAAAACCGAAACTAGAACAAAATCTTTGGGATCAATGAAATTATCCTTGCGACCCTTCCTAGAGGGCGTATCGGATTTGGTGGAGGAATTTCCTTGCTGCAGTTTGTATTTCAAACTCCGAAACAACAAAACGTTGTTCTCATCATTGGACAAATCCTGTTCAATTACCTTGGCAAAATCATGCAAGGGTCGGGTATCTTGACAAAAGACCAGAACCCGACCTTGAGGACCTTGTGATTTGTAAATCTTGGTCAGTACACGGCGTAGGGCAGCCAACTTTTTCTCGGAGGTGGAACAAACCATGTATGTGTGTTTGAGAGTGGGTGGCAGAGCTTGGTTGGGACTGGTCCGTATCAGGGTGGGTTCTTCCATGGTCCATTGGTTGGCGACACATTGTTGTAAGAAATGGCGACGTTGTGGAATGGTAGCAGATGCAAAGATAGTTTGACGAGTCCGAAGCTGTAGTCGAGCCTTGTTCATGACAGCCGCGTCTCCAAAGACTAGACGAGTCAACGGGTCTGTCGCAACTGTCATGGATACTTTGTTGCCATCGTCATCCAACTGATCTACTGGGTAGGTTGGACTCAAATATCGACTGAGGAGTGTGTGAAGTGCAGATGCCATTAGTGAGGATGATTTGGCCCGAGAGGTTGCCCCCAGGGAACCCCCCGACCGATGCACCAAACAGGCATCCACCTCATCCACCACAACTGTGTGAATCGAGTTTACCTTGGGAATACCACCGTACTGAACCATCTCCAAGAGCTCCTGAGGTGTTCCAATGACCATATGAGGAGTGTCAGCCCATGCCCATGCCCGTTGACGCTTCAATTGACTTCCCTGGAGGACACTCATAATCATGAACCGACGCCCCACCAAGCGTTTGACAACCTTGGCAACTTGCAAGCCCAATTCTCTAGTTGGAACCACCACCATAGCTTGGACTATCTGACGTGGAATCAGCTTGGCCAAGAGTGGTAACAAATACGTCAAGGTTTTGCCACTTCCTGTTTGGGCTTCAATGACCATGGAGTTGACAGGAAGGCTTGGTGATGTGTCCTCTACACTATTGTTGCCACTACCGGATGTGATATTCAAGTCATCTTCCTTGTTGTAAGGCAGAAAAAGCTCGTCAAATACTTTCTTTTGAATCAGTGTTGGATATTCCCAACCACATTCCGTGCATTTTTCCAGGAGCCATGAAGGAAGGCAATCGGCATACAATTCTGACAAGGATTGATCACAGAGTTGGGCATCGAGTTGACCTTCGGTGGATACCTGGCGAAAGAGTGCAGTTGTTGGCCTTAATGTGTTTCTGAACTCAGTGCTAGTAGGTTGAGTTGGTGGCTGGTGGGTGATCATAGTAGATGCAACCTGTCCTAATGGTAGAGTCCATACAGCAAAGGAATATCCCAAGGGAAAGCATTGAAAGGCCAGCAAGGAAACAAGAGTCAACGCCGCAGCTCGGCTGGCGATTAAACCACACATGACATTGGATTGGTTGAACTTGATGATTGCAATTCAATTCGGCAACAATGAGTTCTCTCTTTGTTTGTGGTTCTTGTGGTCTGGGTCAACAGAAAGGAAAGTGGTGGTTTTGGCAATGGTCGATACATAATTGACTCACATGACTGTGTTCTTTGACTCGATGGAGTCAGTGTTTGCTTCCTGCACATCTTCACCTGCTGACAAAAAATTGTATCACTGTCAGTACCTGCTAGTGTCAATCGGCTTTCAGGAGGAGACGTTGAATACACTCCACAAACTTTGCCTCCATTGATCTTCGTTTCTGTCACCGTATCAACAACATCATGCCACATTTAGAGGACGAACCTGCAGAAACAAAAGAAACCGCACCCTTCCCTCCCCAGGATTTCGATGCGGAAGATGACGAGGACGATGACAATGATGTTTTCAATGACGAAGACGACGACGATGACGACCAAGCAGGGGCTGACAAAAAATCTCCAACTCCTCGCAAGTATGTCAAGTCCAAAACAGTGGTGGTTGTGAACCCTGACGGCCAACGAATTGTGTACAAAAACATTAACCGCGTCAAGCAAGTCACTGATATTGGAGCCCACGGTAAAATTCGGCGCTTGCTCGAATCTGGTGGCGGTGTGATGCGCAACAAGGCAGGTCAATCCTATCAGCTCTGGTATCAAAAGGATGAAGCGGAAGTTTTAGAAGAAGCCAAACGGCGGGGTGCTGTGCCCCATGGGTCCTCGATTGCACCATTGGATGAACCCGGGCGGGGCAAACGGAAAAAACGTGCCTTGGGAGAACTCATGAACCAAAATGGATCTGCAATAACAACGGCTTCTGGACTATATGGTACATCGGCTACTCTTCAGCGTAATTCCAACCGGCGTTCCTCGAGGGATCTCAAAGATACATCTAAAGAAAAGCTCCAAGACTTTTTGGATGAAGCCGTCATACTACCTACGATTCATAATCACAAATTGGACGCTCTCCAAGCGGTACACGGTACAAAGACTTCCAAAGTACCCATTCAAGATGCCTGCATTGCCTGCCAAGAGGCTAGAGCCAGTGTCCTCTTTGAACCTTGTCGGCACGCCGTTCTTTGTCAAACCTGTGCGGTCAAGTATTGTCCCAAGTTTTGCCCGCTTTGTTGGACAACGATACAGCGTCGACTGTATCCTAGGCATATCGTCCCTGTCAAACCGCCATTCTTTTCCAAGTTTGCCGTGAAGCGGTAATGACGAGGTGCAATAATAGTAGAGGTGTAGTTTTTTCTTTGTCTTTCTTGTTTCCCCCAACGATCGTACGACTGGCCATCCTACTATTCTACTAGTACGATATAGATCTGACTACGAGGTACATGGACTCGGACTTATTGTCTTCATGAAGAAGTGTGGCACGCCGTTCTTTGTCAAACCTGTGCGGTCAAGAAGTCAAGTATTGTCCCAAGTATTGTCCACTTGGTTGGACATCGATACAGAGTCGCCTGTATCCTAGACACATGGTCCCTGTCAAACCGCCATTCTTTTCCAAGGTGCAAGAATAGATGTGTAGTTGTTTCTTGTTCTTCTTTCCCCCAATTTTCGTACGTCCGTCCTACTACCAGGTAGGTATCGTGGGTCCCTGTAGTGGACTATAATATCCTGGCCTTTTGTCTTCATGAAGTGTCACATAGTAGAGAAATAATAATAAAAAGCAATACAGTTCGTACTCCTTCCACCGTGCTAACGCTCTAGTACAACGATGGAAAATAATGATGGAGGAAGCAAATCTCTTGGGTAACAACTACTAGTAAGCCAGAACTTGGTTCAGTGTCGCTCGACGCATGAAGAGACAAGAATTTCATGTTGAAAGCAATACAATTAAGGCGGATTCTATGTGGATTGGGCTACACTCGCCTATTTTGGCACTCGCAACGTAATAAATGAGATCGTGTATACTCTGGCTGCCACGCGTGTTCTCCGTTCAGCGGCACTTTCGACGATATTGTCAGTCCTGCTTAGGCCCGACAAGAAATGGGGCCATTTATTCCAATTTGAAGACCACCCATCGCAAAACCTGGGAACCACAACCACCACACCGCGGATTGGACCAACGAGTTCACGTCCCCATTTTGACTTCACGCTACCTCTGTTCAGAGTGGCTACCGGGTAGATTACATCTTCTTTCTGTTATCGATAGATACATCTCGTAGCTCACAAACTTCGGGCAACATGAGATTTTCTGTACAGTTGATATTCTTCCTGGCCTTGGCGACGCTCTTTTTGGCACATGCGCAAGAAGAGGAAGTTTTTGTTTTGAGGATCCAAGAAAGAGACTTGAAGGGATCTAAGGGATCCAAGAGCACCAAGAACCCTCGTGCTACAAAGGCGCCCAAGTCTGCGAAATCTTCCAAGGCTGGCAAGGCTTCCAAGAAGTCTGCTACACCGGCACCCACAATTACTCCCACTGTGAGTGTTCCCACTTCTCCCACCCCAGCTCCGGTGCCGACACCAACTGCAACATCTGCTCCTGTCACAGCACCCACTCCAACGGCTGCCCCTGTCGCTGCTACACCTGCTCCAACTACACCACCGACTTCACCGCCATCGAGTTCACCAGCACCATCTCCTCCTACATAAGCCATCGTGGCTACACCGTCTCGAGCAGTCGGAGGTGTGTTGAGACAAATGAATATCTCTGGGGTCAGCTATCTCGATGCTGGTGAGGCTACAACGCGTTCATGCCACCGTCGCTTCGGGTAGGGATAGATCATCATAATATGTGTACTAGTATGGGGAAATTTGAAACACTTTTGGATGGCATCCATATACGGGGGAAAGCCATTTCATCGTTTAGTCAGACAACAGACGGGCCTACTAGCACATCCAAATAGCGCATAGGATACACCACTCGTACACTACAGCAACGACTACCAACGATCGCTGTTTGACGCATGCCAAGTGACCCAACTACCGTTCTCGCTGGCTGCAACAGTAGGTCTTCTAGTTTTCCAGATGCTTGATTTTGGGCATTTGTAACGGATAGTATATATGGAAGCATCTTTCCTAGTCGGTCCCATCGCTCTATTAGAGTTTCTTCCATGAACACCCTAGTTATTAATGTTCGAATTCTTACAACTTGGATCGCTTGGGCGTCCACGCCCATACAAATTCACATTGAATGGGTTCTTGACCTTTCGAATCCGTAATTGTGACAGGAACTACCATGGAACCCTTTTCGGTCGACCGAATCTCGGCTTGTTGCTCAGGAGTCATTGTGGCGACCGCCTTGAGATCACCCGATGCCAATCGATTGTACTCAATTTTCATAGACTTGAGGAGAGGAAGATGAGTATCTGGCACTTGGAGAGAAAATAGCATACCCGTGGTCGATTCTCCCAAGGTTGCCATGGCGGTCGCATGGACACCCCGAATGTGATTCTGGACTCTCATTCGATTCTTGAGGGTGACGACTGCTTGATCTTGACTCCATTCTTGAATCGAAATACCAGTGGTACCGGCATACTTGACTTGACTGGAAAAGGCCATGGTTAGAGCCATCTTTCGAAGAGAATCTGGCAAGCCGGCATTGTGAATTTGTTGGACGGATTGGAGGATGCGATTGGCTTTGGACATGTTGACAATGGAATGAGAAAAAAGGGGAACAGAAAGGAAGGGAGAAAATCCAACCAACTGTTACTGTAACACCAAAGTTTGAACCGAAGAAGAAGAGTACCGCTTTAGTGAACACTCTCAGGTCAAGGGTACACCAACGGATGCGATGCCAACCAAATAGTGGCGACGACGACGACGACGACGAGTTGTATTTGTGGCAATTCTTCTTGACGGTGACACCGATACGTGTCGTCGACGCGCTCGATTGATGGCTATAGGTAGTCGCACTAGTCAAAAACAGTACCCAAGTACCATTGTTCTATACGTTCTTAGTTGTGGTGGTGGTGGTGGCCTCGTTCCCAATTCCTATTTGAGCTTAAAGCTCCTCAGCTTTGGATTGTGTGGACCAGTAGGAACATCGACCATGGCCATACCGGCAAGTGCTGCGGGTGGGAGAGAATTCATCGTATCATCTTGGTAAGTAGGATCCATGGAAGCATTAGCAGCAGACTTGTTGAGTCGTCGACGATAGGATTGTTTGAACTTGGCCAAACTTTGAGTAGCAGCCTTGAGAAAGGGGCATTTGCGCTCTTCGGACATGTACAAGGGGTCAGTGGGGTTGGATCGACGGTAGGCGGCCCGTAGCAATTGTTCCGCCTTGTAAATGGTCAGGAGCAACAGCATGCATTGAAGGAACCCCAAGATTCCCATAGGAGATTGTGTTTGCTCCTCGTGCTCCTCCGTCAGAGACTGATGTCCTCGTCGAGGATCCATAATGTAATAGGCCACCATGGCCAAGACCCCGACACCCGCAGATCTCTGCAACAAGTGCATGCGACGAACTTGACGCTCCCGTCGCCGACGTGCTCGCTTGGAGGCACCACTGCAAACACTGTCAGCACTTCCCTTGATCCCCGAGAAACTAGCATCAAAGGACTTGGACCATGATGAGTAGGAGTCATCCAACGACATTTGTTCCGCATCCTGCAGGAATGCACTAGAAACATTCAACTTTCGTTCCGAGTGGGCATTGACCAGGGTTGGTCGTCCCGCAGAGACGGCTGCGTTGGCGGCAGCCGCTTCCGCTGCTGCCTTATCCATAGCTAGGAGCATTTGACGCTCCGACTCGGCAGTAGGGAGACTGTCGATCAAAGGAGGGCGAACTTCAGGACTGGAAGGCTCCACCCCTTCATCATGGCTTTCAAGCACATGTACCGATCGTTGCTGCGAAGAACGGGTCTTGCGTCGTCCACTGGAGGAACGCTTGGACTTGCGTGCAAGCGGATCAGCACGCTTGAGCAACTTGACAATCTTGGGGTTGGCCAAAATCTGGCGAGACAATGAAGCTACTTCCTGTCCTGTGTAGCCTCTAGGGATAGCAACTAGAATTTCACCCAATGTAATCTGAGCAGAAGTGACTCCGGGGCGAACGGAAGAAGCAAGAAGATCCAAATCCAGCAACTCTTCTTGTTCTGCTTGCTTGGGACGACAGAGTCCAATGTACTCTTGAGCTCCCAAAGCAGGTTCCGTAGCATTCTCAGGAATCCGATCGAGGATCATTCCAAGTGTAGTATCGAGAGGTTGATAGAGCAATTGAATCAACTCGAAAATCTTCGACTTTGGTTGCAACAAAAGCAAGAAGATCTTGAATTCCTTGGGTGCTTGTGCACTATTGTTGGTAGGCGTAACGACACGTGGAGGAGACATCCCTGCATCGCTGCTACTGTTGAAGCTACCACTGATGTTTGTGGGATCTTGCCAGCTAGTGGACAACTTAAGCTTTCTCTCCGATGCGTAATCCATGATGTAACAAGAACAAAAAGTAAGGGGAAAAGGGTTGCAACGTTGGAGAACTTGTACAAGGCACAGTAGAACCCGTAGTAGTAAGACAGAGGTTTTGTGGCAACGGTGGCAATGGTCGTTGTTTCGGTTGCAGGTTGCAGGCGCCGGTGCGCCAAGCCTCCCAAAATTTGGCTTGTGACCATTCTACTACGGGCAGGCTCGGCACGTGCACTTTTCAGTAGTCATCCTACAGAAGGACATCCTCGACTCGATTCAAAATAAATCGACTCGGAACTTGCTTGCGTCGTCGTTGTTGTCGTCGTCTGTCGTCCAACAGGAGGCAGTCCAACGACGAATGAGGCAAAACCCCGTTACTATGGATGGCACTCTATCAGATATTCCCAATCAGGCTGCTGGAGCGTGTCAAGAGAGACACCAAGTGATGTTTCGACAATATCCATCCCAATACAGCAGCTTTTCGATTTTTGGGTACATCTCATTACGACATAGTGTACGATCCACATGGACCTTCCAATCCAACAAGCATGATTCCATTTTGTCCTCCTCGTCGCCCTATTCACCTTTCACCATAGCGCAAACGTAGGTAGGAACTGGTTTCTTGCGTGTACACTAGTTGGTGAAGGATACAAATGGAAACCTCAAAACACGAGAGCTTAGTAGTAGTAGTGTAATGATATTCTTCTATTCTTTTTGCTGCACATATATGGTTCTTCTCTTTGTTCAGATCGTGTGTTCTATTGTTTTCAGCTCGTACTAGTAGCATCTGACCTCCAAAATTCAAATCTTGGCTCTATCGGAACAAGTTCGTCGTAGTTTGGAGAGAGTGGGAAGAGTTGTTGTCACTCGATTCCCATTCGGCGTTTGCAGTGCTCTTGATAGATTCCAACTCCACATTCTTCTGTTGGAGTTTCTGCTGTCTTCGAGAAGATTTGGCATAGAAGATGCGTTCGGCCTCGGCGTGGAGGGCAGGAAGTTGCTCTTCGGAAGGGTAGCCGTCAATGCCCAGGGATACCCGGGCTTCTGACGTGATCTTGCGAGCGTCAATGAAGCGGAGGTTGAGGTTTCGGGTAAGTCTGCTTTCAATGGTGGACATGGTGGTGTGTAAGTTTTTTGGGTTGTTGTTGTTGGTGGTGGTGGGTGTACGGAAGAGTGTTGCTTCTGTGATTTTATGAGAGTGGGGTTGCCGAATTGGAATGAGAGATTGAGCGACCGGTTGACCCGTTTGGAAATGTGAGCGGTAGAGTAGCTCCGAGTGTGCATCTTGGCTTCTTGGATATTCCCCGTGATTCTGACTAAGATTATATATTGGTATTTTGAAGAGCTGACCTCGTACACTTTGACAAGCTGAAGCATTAACAATCATCGATCATGGTCGAAAGGAGAACAAACCAAACGGCGCTCTAGAAATGGGAAGAAACAGTCATAAAGAAATAGACGTATTGGATTTATGAGTCCCTCGTAAACGTCATGAGCTGGCCTCGTATCAAGTTCTAGTGACATTCTCTGTCACGAGTCCTTATATAGGACCATGATTAAATGTTATGCAATATCATGATTCTACGACAAGACCTGTTCTGTACTCCATTCTATGCACTGCCAAAACCCTTAAATGCTATTGATAGATTGACCGCGCATTTGAATCACACTACCGTAGTTCACCCGCCTTCGTTGAACAGTGAAAATACGGGTTATTTATTGTTGGCCATCAACACAGTAGCGGCAGCCAGCAGCGAGCATCACGATGCATGCTGTCGCCATGATGTCTCGAACAAGAAGACAAGAGAGAAGATGCGGCAGGAAGGGTGTCGATGATAGCACTACAGTTAGGTACCAACAAGGAGGAGAGAGTATTTACTCGTATCGCTGTTTTAATATTGTGTTTGCTTATTTCAATTTACTTGTGTCATCCCCACCAAAGTAGACCACCATCATCCCATAAAAAATCCTACAGCAGAAATCAAAATGTTGCCATAGACATTTGAATGTGATTTCCTAGTGTTGCAAAATGCAGCGGTTGTACAAAACATGCAATGTTGTATTGAAATTGTATTGTATACTTCTATAATTTATCTTCAATATCGGAAGTGCTGTCTTTGTACTGTATCTATGGGTCAAAACTGTTGGTTGACAAATCAACCAGCGAACAAACAATCTAGGCAGATTGGTGGTTCGAGCGGAACAAGCTGAAGCCTCGGCTTCGGCGACTGCTAGCACCACTGTGGGAAGATGCTTCGCTCATATCGTCGTCCGAATGAGTAGAGTGCTTCATCGACTCGAAGTCTGCGTGCATCTGTTGCATCA
>WXVQ01000211.1:0-43331 GCA_013372465.1 Nitzschia sp. Nitz4
CCTGAAGGGTTCGCTTGACAGGGATCGTGGGAACTTCACTCTTCTGTCATCATGTCACCGAAGAGAAGCCCGCCATGCCTAATCCTCGAATCTTTTCTTCGCCCACAGATTCGCATGTCTACGCGACACCCATAGCGCATCCAAAAATTGTCATGTCGTGAGCCACAAAGGTGAGTATAGGTATTTTGATATCATCTGTAACAAATGCTAAGTACAGATGTCAACGCATACAATACTGGTACGGTCGAACTCTGCAAGGGTCATGGCTCATGGCTTCCAAAATTTCTCACTTTTTGTTCCATTTATATCTTTTGGGGCACCCAACCCAACTATGGTTGGAACCACAATCAATTCACTTCACAGAGGCATTCTCCTTTCGGTTTGGATTCTAATCCTCTGCACGGTCCAAGCATTTCCCGCGAGCTGTGTTTTGCAACAAGCTCATTCAAAATGTGTCTCCACTAGAATGACATTAGCACCGC
The DNA here is from genome assembly GCA_013372465.1 of Nitzschia sp. Nitz4. Lineage (NCBI taxonomy): Eukaryota > Bacillariophyta > Bacillariophyceae > Bacillariales > Bacillariaceae > Nitzschia > Nitzschia sp. Nitz4. Next base: position 483 of record WXVQ01000211.1, read on the forward strand.
CAAAGACAGCAACCAGTGTGAGCAGCACAGTGACGACATCGAGCATATTTGGATCAACAAGACAACAATTGCCTTGTAAAGAAATTCTGAGTGGTTTACGGGCAGGAGCTGCTGCTCCTCTCGATAGGAAGCAAATCACTGAAGCAGTTGTCAAAGGATTCAACAAGGCTTGGCATAATCCTCATGTAGTCAAAGCACGCAGCCATATTTCATCCGCATCCGTGAGGGTATTAGAGGAGATGAAAAGCTTGACACCTGTACAACGATGTTTGTTTGCTGCCGTTTTTCTAATGGGTATTCAAGTCGGTAGTACCTCTTTGAATTCTTGGACTAGGTTTGACGATGTATCGGATATCCCTTCGATGTATTTTGGTCCACAAGGACGTACTCTTTCGGGTCGAGTTGCCAGTGTCAGTGATGGAGATACTATTCGGTTATATCATACCCCAACGCGATTTCATGCTTCCAAACTTTCCAAGCAACAAAAGCTGTCAGAGCACACACTGCCCATCCGTCTGTGCACCATTGATACTCCCGAAACACCCAAATTTGGCAAACCAGGCCAACCCTTTGGGAAAGAAGCCAAAGAACGATTACAATCGTTGATTGGAAACAAACGCATCAAAGTGCGTTTACTCAGCAAGGACCAATATGGTCGGGCTGTTGCCCAAGTATTTGTACCCAGTTGGTTCCGACGCCGATGCGCCGATGAAATTTTGCTCAAGGAAGGCCTTGCCGAAGTGTATCAAGGAATGGGCGCCGTGTATGGTCCCAGAGGCAAAGATGCATACTTGGCCTTGGAAGCATCGGCGCAGGAAGAAAAGAAAGGAATTTGGTCGCAAAAGAAACGGGAATCCGCTGCGGAATACAAAAGGAGGACCGGTTGATGGGTATACGACAGAATATACTAGTGTTTTTTCTCATACATAACATATCGTACCGACATGGAACAGTCTTACTAGAGTAGTAGTAATTCTTAGTTCTTGATTTGACTGAAAAGATGATGAGCACATGTTGGCATAGTACTACCAACGTTCGTAGGTACTTCTGGTGTGCGTCGTCATAGTAGCACTAACCTCATCGCTTGACTCTTTTGGAGACAGTCGAGGACCGTTGGTTCTACCTTTACACCTCGTAGTGCAACTGCAATTGTCAATCATTCTCCATTTCTACTGCTGGTTTGGCCGCAATACCACCATCACAAAAAACAGCTACTACTACCAGCAACTACTAGGTAGAGTAGTACCATGTATAAATACTGAACCTTGTTGATTTGTTCAAGGGGTTCCCAAAAGCATTGTGCCTTTTGATGGTCACCCTCAACGTGAATAGCACTAGAAGCATGCAACTACAGGAAACTAAGAAAAGAGTTTTCTGCCTTTAATGATGAGGATGATGGTCGTCAGCGCCGTATGGGAACCCAGTGCTCAGTGGTGTCAGACCTGTCTGTCACCCGACACCTGTAGGCGATTTGGCGAAGGTGGTCGACGAGTGACGGAATGACGGAATGACTCCAACGTTCCAATTCTCACAGAACAAAAGAATGACCTTTTGACTATACAAGGAGCCGCANCTACTACTTCCGTTCAACGTTTGCTACTTCGTACGACCAATGATATTAGAATAAAAATTGTTTTACAAGTTTATGTAGTGTTTGCAATTGTATGGTAGGGTTGTATGGTTGGATAGCATCATCGTGTTTAGACATACGCGGCGTTGATGGCCGAGGAGTGGAGAGCTTGCTCCTGATGATGTTGCCTCTCATAGCGGCGCTGAGCCCGACGTTCTCCCGACTTGCTCAACTTGTTGGCAGCGTAGCCACCAGCAGCTCCTCCGAGCATCATACCAACAGGAAAGACAGGAGCCAAAATGATTCCACCCAGGACTGCTCCACCCGTTGCACCAGCCACGGTTTTGGTGCTTCGCTCCGCCTTCATTTGATACTTGTTAGGAACAATAGCTTCAGTAATATTGCGGGAGTTGCGTTGAGACTTGGCATAATCAACACCAGGAACTCCAGTGTCCCGAGGTTCCACAACAGCAGTGGGATGGCGCTTCCTGTCTTCGTTGCTCTTGCGAGCTTCGGCCAAAGCGCGTTCTTGGGAGGCAACAATGGCAGCCATGGCAGGGTCCACATTGTCATTTGAGTCTACACTGGAAGAAGGTGAGACTTGAGGAGGAGTGGCTTGAGCGGGTGGCATGGCATAAGAAGACGAAGGGGGTCCATAGCTCGGAACCAACTCGGTCGAAGTCGCCGGTGCTGGAGACCCGTAGTAGTATTGCTGGTGTTGTTGTTGAGGAGGAGGAGGAGATGCAAACAAGTCCACTTCTTGTCCGTAGGAAGGAGCACTGTTGTAGTATTGCTGTTGTTGTTGTTGGGGGAGTTGGTAGTTGGTGTAAGACATGGTGAGTTGTGGTTTGGCAAAAGAATGTTCTTGTCGGAGTGGTTGTGGTTTGTGTAGTGGCGGCAGCACGCAAAGTTGTGAGAGGAAGGACCAGGAAGCCTGCTTGCGTTGTTTGCACACGATGTTCGTTTGGTTTTGCGAACCAGTTTGGAACACGAAGCCGGGAAACGTGCAGGTTTGTACGGCGGTTTGGTACGGGTTGTACCACGGTTCTTCCTTCGCCATACTAGGATCACGGTAGGTTTGCTGGTGCGTGGTACAGCAGGATGCGGATTTGAGTCACACGAAGGGCCAACCATCCCTCCCAGCCACCCACTACTGCATAAAAAGCCTTGTTCCACGAATGAAAGAATACCCAAGCAGTCCTTCGGCGAAAAACTCCACGGATCCTACTCCTACTCCTCGTCACTCATGACATCCCACGGTACCGTAGCATCCAACGTGATGTTGTTGTATGCACGATTTTGGTCTACTTCATGTTTATAGTAGCATATTAGTATTATTGTCAATGTATTGGAGTATAGCAAGACGAATGAGTTTGGCACGATGGTGGCCGAATTCCGTGGGAGTCTCCATCCTCCTGGGGTTGTTGTAACCACCAAATTGGCCACCAAATTTACTAGCTGTCATAAGAACACATGTAAAACTAGTATTTACTATCGTCGTTGTGGTATATCGGAGTAGTAGCAGCAACCAACCGCAAAGAAACTAGGTTGAACATGTTGTGATTGGAGTTTGCACCGGTTTCATCATTTCCCTATATCTAAAGAAACAAGCGGCTACAACTGGTTCGTGGAATACTAGTAGATACCTTTTGATTCGTGCCCAATAGGATCCATGCTTCCCTAGCATTTACTACTATGGAAGGTATCATCCTACACTCTTGTTTACGGTGTGGCCGCTTGAGGATACGCGGTTGTTTCGATACTACCGATAGTGGAAAGGAGATACTACCGGTATCTGAATTGTTGGTTTGCCATGGTAGGTGCGTTTCGCGGGGGGCGAAACTATTAGGTACTACCGGTAGACTACTACCGGTACCTTGATGGCGAAAAACACAAGTGCCGGTCTTCAATTTTGGTCGTATTATTCAATCCTGGTTTCCTCTTGGGCTGGCAACGGGTACTACTACTACTGGTAGGCAGCAGGCATGAAGCACCTCGCCAAATCCTCCCCAACACAAAGACTGTGACCACAGGAATTCTAAGTATTTTTTGGATTGTGTCACAAAAAGTGTCACATTCATTTAGAATACGACACGGGAAGGGCTTTTTCATGCCGGATAGCAGCAGCATCCCTCAGCCAAACAAGAGAGGGGCAATCCATACCACCAGTCATCTACTTGGACGTTTGTTGTATCTCAAAACCACTTTCCTTGATATCGTCTCTTCTCTCTCTCTTTCGAATACAAGAACAACAACATGTCTGTGCTATTGTTTGTTCCAGAGTCTGGAGGAAGTCCTCTAGAAAGTGTCATTATGACTACCGATGAGAATCAAGATTCTCGTTTTGAGTACAAAGATGGGAAGCCAGTCCGAAAGAACTCGAGTGATACAGGCTCTGTTGGTTTGAGTGGCTATGCATCTGATACAGATGGAGAGTGCTCTGTTTCGGAAGCTGAAACTCCTGGAGATTCCGAGTTGCCATTATCCCAACCTCTTCCATTGCAACGTAAAAGAACGGGAAGTTCCAATATGTCCCGATCAACCCTTCCGCCTCCCAGAACACCCACCGACAAGTCACTATCATCGTCATCATCACCAAAACGTGGCAATTTAAGTCGAGCCGCATCGGGAGATTCCTTCTTTCATGCTAGAGTTCATCATAGGACACATGAGCGACGAGCTCAAAAGAAGGGAGATGCAGCAAAGAAGGAACCACCAACGAGACATGTGTCACGCGTGCATTCGGGTGTTCTTGTATAGTACAGAACCTGGAAGGATTGGAACCATTTTAAGAAACAACTGATTAGCAGTTGCAACCAACGACGATGGATTGTTGTGCAGTGGGCAGGTTTCATTGCTACAAGAATGCCACCCTAACGAGCTATCAAATAGTTCCTGTATGCGTTACAAAGAAGGAACATTCCGATACATAGTATAATTTAGCCTGATCAAGACAATGCAAGGTAATGGAAACCGATGTGAGGTGTTGGAATTTGTAGTCTTGCACAACTATGGTTGCATGTCGTGAGAGTCAGCACTGTACTGAATCTTGGCAACTGGGCCTTCACCACAATCCCCAGTAGTTGTGTAGTTGTGTACATATTCTCAGTCTTCTCGTCTGGTCAACAGTGACTACGCCCCGAATGAAGGGTTGTCGTCTAAAGTAATACAAGAAATCAAGCCATTTTGTAAACTTGGGAAGTTTTTACATTATCAATAGGTACGTAGTAGTAACATTCTCTGAATGTTATTTTTGCTCCATAGGAACGGACCGGTTCACCCCGGTAGAACAAGGTCCGTAATCCAAGAAACGTGTCGAGTCAAGGCCGCGTGGACTAAATCTGCAAAAGTGCTACTGACCCTCAGCCAACACTATGAAGAAGAAAATGAATGGAATCCAGCCTCAGTCCTATGGGACGAGATGGATGGTGCCGCAATCTCTGGCCAGCTCTGAGGTGGGATTGTTTTATCAAAAGGACTCGTTGGATGCTTAGGCATCGCGGTGGTGGTGGAAGAAGCGACGGAATCCTCCAACACCGTGTTCGCTGTCAATATGAGAGCTCAAAGTGCTCTCGGTATCACTAATGTGAGATCCTTCAGACTTGACTGATTCCAAGTCCCAATGCATTCTCCTAAGAGACTCGCGCTCATCCTTGGTTTTGGTGAAGAAGAGGCGGACAGATTCGGCGTGGATTCTTTCGATATCTTGCTGTTTTGGATATCCTTCCAATCCAAGAGAAATCTTGGCTTCGTTGACAATAACATGAGCGTCGATGAATCGGACGTCAAGTTCTCGGGTGATCATACTCTCGATAGAAGACATGCTGATGTTATTTTGGTATGCAAGATGTTTGTTCTGTGGGAAACAAAATTTGTGAGCACTCAAAATTGACTCTGCTTCTGACAATCGAGAACAGGTGCTTTCTAAAACTTGTGACCCCAACCAAAACCGTTGATTACTTAATGGTCAAGGTGCATAGCACTCGACCGGGCGAGCCTTCACCCTCCTACCGGTAATCCACGATTTGTCGAGATTGAGGCCCTCAATATGAAACCTTCTCTAGTGGGGACATTTTGGTTTTGGGCATACTTTAGCAACACATAAGGCGTTGATACTCTGCAGCCATTTCATTGAAAAACCTTGCATAGTGGCAAGTGCTACCACAACTGGATACACGGGAAGCGCGGGATTTGCTTAAAGGCGGAAGCAAAGTGCGTCTCATGTGATGAAATTGCCATCATAGCAACGAGTAGCGACAGGGTTGAGCTTCTTCTGCTGCTCGGGTTTTGCAAAGAATTGAAGCGAAGACGCGACAGAATACTAGAAGTAGTACACGCAAATGTTGTCATGATGCAATAGTTGGGGCTTTCTTGGTGACATTGTCTGCAGCGTCCCTTTTCGCACTGTCTTTTCTCGAGACATTCTTTGCTTCGTGCTCGGACACAGCTACGAAACCGACCAGAACTCCCATCGGTATTGTCTAAGGTACCATGTAAAAGCTAGCAAGCTGTTGTTGGGAAAACATTCGTTCCCGAGATGATAAAGGAACTTCCACTTCTCAGAGAGAAGATGAGAGATGAGGGACACGCATACCGGTAGTGTGACTACTAATGAAGCACCACCAAGCAGATCCCTGTACGCGACATTTACAACCATGCCCACCTAAGCAGTTTTTATTCCAGCGACGGTCGCCCGTGACTTTAGAGACTCACTTCATTGGGCCTGGTGGATCCTTATTACATGTCGCCTTCTCGATTCACTGTCTTGATTCCTACTGCCGTGCCGATACCGGTGCGAGTAACAACTACTCACAAAGTCGACGCCTCCCAAACTCACAAATTTCGAAACTCAAATTATGTACTCCATGTCCTCTGTTGAAAGCGTTCTTACACGAGAACTTGATGTCCGTTTCATTGATGCTCACGAGATTGTCAACGAGGCCAAGGTATCCCTTGGACTTCATGGCTACCCAAACCAACGGGACTTCCAAAGGATCCATGCAGAGTCCGTTCGCCTATTCTATGCCAAGAGCAAGAGCCAACGAGAGGATCTGCGAAGACTTCATTGGGACTTGGAAACAATCAAGTCTAGTGATGGAGCACACAGCTGTGATTCAAACAGCACTCTGAGCACTTCAGAGGGCAGTACTAGCGGAAGAAGACTCCGCCGGGTGTTGTTCCGCCGTGGTGACCTCTGAGCTGACCTTCCAGGTGGATCTTCCTGTGGACAACCCACTCTCAGATATATGACACATGTCAAAATCCCTAGGTTGATTGAATGATTCTTTCTCAAGGCAGTCAGTACCACAGAATGTTTTATATCCCAATCACCAGCATTCTTCCTCCTCCTCATCGTCCTTGCTCCGCCATGATTCCCTCCTGGCGAGAAAGCAAACTACCTGCAATCCTTGACAGGGACGAGGACAGGGGCCAGAACGTTTAATAAAGTTAGTACATAATACAGTATAATTTATTAGAGAATCTCTACCCCTCTTTCTTCAGCTTTGTATCCACGGCTACTTGTGTCTACCTTGGTTAGATGCTCGGTGGGGGTTCTCGTGATTGCGTGACCTCCGAAAGGTTGGCCAGTGCTGGTGACGACACTGGTGCAGTAAACAACTTGTGATATTTGTATCTGACATACGTCTGAAAGGTGTCGTCACTCCAGAAGTGAACGCGGGAGGTGTCTTCCATCAACATCATCGTCTTCCAACTTATTGACTTCTCAATGATGTGAATATGATAATACAACGGTGGAAAACTATATACTTTACACAATCAAAAGTGAGGCATGCATTCTTTATTCGTTCCTGATACGATGGGATCTCGTCTTGTGGTTGATCATCGCAAGCGGCGAAGCAAAAAGGCGTGGAGGATACTGTCATGTGAACTCGAACAAGTGCTTTCGGAATCACTGTTGTGAGATCCCTCAGACTTGATAGTTTCCAAGTCCCAATTCATCTTACGTAGAGACTCACGCTCGCGCTTAGACTTGGTGAAGAAGAGACGTACTGATTCGGCGTGTAGTTTCTGAATGTCCTGTTGTCTTGGATATCCTTCCAAACCTAATGAAATCTTGGCTTCGTTGACAATGTTGTGGGCGTCGATGAACCGGATGTCGAGTTCTCGGGTGACAACGCTTTCAATGGAATTCATGTTGATGTTGTTGTTGATAGACAAGGTGGTGTATTTGTCTGAGACTTGAATTTATGAACGCATCAAGAAAAAATTGTTCTGTGAATCCGAGACCGCCAAGAACTTGTGATGCCCTATTTTGTTTGTATTACAGTAGTACGAGTACTGCGTGCCTGTACTTTGCGGAGTGGAATCAAGTTCGACCAAACTGACGTGGACCGAATCAAGAACTGGTGTTGTACTACCAACTACCTTCTTGGTCCAGAACTTGTGACCTCTACAGCTGCGATCTTGTACTTGTACGTTATTAGCTACATCCGAAACAGCACGCTCAGGATCTAGTCCATGCAGAGATATTATGAAAGTTTATTCAATTTCAGGACCCTCTTGGGTTATGTATTTCGATGGGCTTCCACCCGAAAGACCGTGTTGTCTTCGTCCAGGCATACTTGGAAACCAATTTCTGAGTATGATGTCATACCCAGGTGCTTCCACAACGTTCACACAGAGCGCAAATGGCGTTTGATTAGTTCACGTCCTTGTTGAGGAAATGGCTGTGATATTGGTGCGCTGCCGGATACAGCTTCCTCCTGTGCTTTCTGGAGAAGTTACGTTTGTCATCATCTATTTCTGTACTTGGACATATCTCCACGAATCCAACCAGAACCCCGGCCTTCCTGTTTCTATTTTTGTCAGTAGTCACTTCCGTATCACGTACTACTAACGCTATCAGTCCTACGAATGAAAAAGACTTCCCACCTACTGAAGGAAGAATACCTAGTAGTACCTAGGTAGGTCTTGTCTGCCACTACTCTGCTGGACAATCACCAACATACACCGGGAAGTGAGCGAACCGTTTCTGAAGATTTTTGAGAACAGCGGTGCATTGCCCCTCCCCCCGGGTTCGTATCTTGCTTTTGGAATATTTTACTATCTGCTACACATACAAAAAGGATACAAGTAGTTACAACGTAGTAGTGCCACAATTATAATCCGATGATTAGCCTTGAATCCACTGCCGCAATCCACCGATGAACACCTTTTCACCTGCTGCGTTTCTCCGGCCAAAAAGAATTCGGAAGGGTGAGGTTAAAAGTCTGAAAAATCGCCGAACAAGCCTGTCCAATACACCTCGAGGTGAGGCTTTGGCCAACGCTGTGGAACCCTCAGGTGGTTTGTCCGTTTGGATGTCGTCAGTCATCTGAGGTGCATCTTGTGGAGTGATGGAGTTGGTTTCTTCGTTTGCCGTATCCAGAGTCGAAACGTCGGGGACAGATTCGGTGTCATTGTCTGAGTCCTCGACGTTGTTTTCTGTTGGTGGACTGTTCATGTCAGCCCTTTCGTCACACCAGAAGGAGAATGGAAGTTTGCAGATGAAAGGCACTGTACCATGAGTGACAGCGACTGACGTGATGTCTTCTACCTGTTGATGTGAGGTGGCCATTACATGTGCTTCCGCCAGAACACCTCCAGTTTTCTTTGCCACTTTGACGCTGTCAGTGCCCATCAGGGTGTTGACCGGATTGATGTCAGTTAACATAGGAAAAAACAAAGTTCCATCAGAGGACGATGAATCAGAATGAAGCGCCTTCTCGGTGTAGTATTGTTGCAACCCAAACGCAACGGCTGTTGCAAACACACCCACAACGACAACCCCAGCGAGCTGCTTGCACTGTCGCTTGCGCGCAAGTAACCTTGCATTTCCTGGGCCATAGCCAGCAGCAATGACCGCAATGGAACTGGTGTGTTGCTTCAAGTAGACGTAATCAACTGTAGTGGATGACTTGAGAACTGAATCTTCCTTGTCTTGGTCGCTGTTGTCGCAGTTCTGTTGTCCTCGACGTTTCAAGCTTTGGCGTTTTTGTCCATTCTGTTCTTGACGGAATCGTTGCTTGATGGCCCAGTCTGCTGGTGCAGTGGACACCAGCGACCATACTGGAGGCTCTTGTAGGAGGGTCATGTTGGGGAGCTGGGAACCATCCATCACCCAAGCATCTTTGCGGTAGTACCTCTGAGCTAAAGACATGAGCGACTTTGGAGGGTACCTTTTCATGAAGTCCAATGCCATTTCAATTAGAACCTGAAATGGAACGTCAGCCTCTCCATCCTGTGTAGGCTGAACGCCAAGGAGAGTGTCTTGAGTGGAGCTAGGAGAGGTCGCCACGGATAATGTAGCGTCAGGTGTAACCACGTCCCATCCGTTTTCGTCCGGACTGCTACGTGCTGTAGGGTCGGCTTCCGACTGGGCGGGCTCCTCCTCTACTCCATTGCACCCGTCTGATACGTTTTCGTGACAATCACAGCCATCACCACCCCCGTAATCTTCAACAAATCCCCCTCCCTCTGCACTGGAAGCCCGCTTCCAACCAACCATACTTGAATTCCTTGGGAGGGAAGCCAAGCATTGGTGCAATGCCGCAAAATCACAATCTGTTTGTAGAATCAATTTGCGGTTGGTTGGATGTAACATCATGGCCACACACACGTAGAGGACAAAAAGCGGGTGGGAACTGATAAAAGCATCGAACAATCGTTTGCAAAAGTTGGTGTCGCGAACATCATGGGAGAACCATGTCAATACCCAACTGAGGCAAAAGAATGGTTCCATATCACAATCCTGCAAATGGTCATGAACAGGACGATCCAAAACAGCCAAAAGGGGATAGATAACAATCTTGAGGGCAGTTTGTAGACTCAAAAAGTTTTGGCGCATGTTGTCTCGGAAGTGAGAATAGGACACTTGGCAGAGAACCCTACACGCCAGATCCAAGCCAAGCGGATCTTGCGAAGAAAGGTCAGGCTTGCCACCTTCTGTAGTGTTGTCCCCCAAGACTTGCATAAAGATGCAAGCTACATCATGGTAGCCTTGATAGTATCGCAAGCGCTGAATATCATGATCGGAAGCGGAGCGGTTCGGCAGCTGCCGATAGGACTGTACCAAGGTCATGTTGATCATATTGGCCAATCGTCGTTGTTTTCTTTTCAACAAGGCAGCCACTGCCGCAGAAGAGTCCTTTTGCTTGATGGCAGCATTCGATGCCCGCTGCGCAGGTGTGGTCAACAAATGCCATGTGCACCGTTCCACATCCCGTTCAATTTGCTCCGCATCCATCGATTCGACTACCAAATCATTGGGTAGCGCTGCGGTGACAGACTTGGACTTGGTTTGAGATGATTCCTTGTCCGTAAGAAGTGCGGTATCAATTTCGAACTGAGGATGTGACATATCCGATGGATCATGGTCCGACGAGGGAGCACTTTTGGGGGAAGGATTGTTATCATTCTTCCAGGAAGGATGAAAGATTTCGACCCATGAAGATTGGTTTGTTTGATGTTTGGCAAGACCTACCAATTTGGGCCAAGCTCTTCGTCTCAAGGTATCTACCGGTAGACAGGAGAGATAGGATGGAAAGGGAACAAAAAACAATCAATATGAGCCATTTGTCACACATATCAATTATTCCACATAGTCCCATACAACGACAAAAGACATCATCCTACCTACCATTCACAAGTCCACCTTCTGTCAATGCAAATTCCCGCAATTTCCACAAATCAACGGTTGGTTGGAGGAGAACCAAATTGATCTCTTCTGCCTTTTTCTGCAAATCTAGACCCGACATGGTTTATTTCGTCAATCAGAGTCAAAAGATGGAAAAATAACAATGTGGTGAAGAAAAAAGATGGGATTTCCAACACACTTCAGCCCGAAGTAGGTGATAATAATCACAAGGAATCTTCACCCAAGTTGTGAAGCAATGCACAGAGGAAGCAGGATCTAAATGATGGGTGTCAGATTTTGTTTCTAATCTCAATTCCGCAATAGAGTCAACTAGATCAAAAGTGCAGAAAAAGAAACAACGCAATTACGGAAACAACTGTCTGACGAAACGACAAGGTTGTAACACAAACAACAACCAAGAAAAGAAGTGGAGTGAGTGCACGTCGTGTGTCACGCTGACAACAACGCTGCAACGTGGAAACGCGCCGCACTCGCCATAGAACTAACTCTGTCTTTGGAAGTATACTATAGTACAACTGTAAGAGTCTAGTATAGGAATCATTCAATAGATACATTCCCACCATCAAAATGCTACTGTTCCAAATCGGCGTGACCATGATGCGAACATTCCGAATGACTAAAAGTGGTAGAGAGGAGTCACTCTTCCAGCAGAAGAGAGATGGATGGGGGAGATTGTCGTCTTGCTTTTTGTACCTCACAAATAATGACTTCTTCTTCTTGAGGTACTGTTGTCCTGTTGTACTGTTGGGACTGCAACAAGAGGAAGAGATGAATAGTTCTGATGTGGCGCTAGTAGGACGAGTACAATACCACCATCCCAAAAACCCAGACCTTCTACCTGGTAGTAGTCACTTCTTGAGAGAAAGTGAAAGGGCGATGAGTGATGATTGATGATCCATTGTTGCATACTACTCGTAGTCTTGCGTATGCAATTTTCAGTCTACCTTGGTAGGTAATGAAATCTATAGTGAATCTAGCATTCTATCGATTGCAGCATTCACACTATACTCTTCCCTGTCAATATCAAGTCTGTTTCCGGTTCTAGATTAACTGAGTATTAATAATAGTAGTAGTGTTACGTGATTCAATGCAAACACTGTTGAACCCTTGCAAACATGTCCAATCAAGACTGGTTGCTGGTGGTCTCAGATAATGGGAAAGCGCTTGTATCTAGTAGAGCATTCCCTGTATGTTCAGAATACTGGTACAGTCTAATGATCTCCACAACGGATAGGAGAATCATGCAGATGGGGTAGGAGTAGTTTGTTCCGCACGTTTGCGGGCTGTTAGCGGACTCTCAGTGGTCATGTTCAACCAACTATCTTCTCGGAGAAGGCTACCTCGTCGGTTGGTAGGAAGGTTCTGCCCACAACTAGGTTGAAACGATCGCTCAAGCGAGTTACGAGGAGTTGCTGCTGGTATGGCTGGTACGGCGTGCTTGCTGCGGCTTGGCGTGTCCAAACTCATGGAAGCACTTGCCACAGTCTCTCCCGACAAGAACAACCAACTATCAAATCGCTTCATAGCATTTCGGCGGTTGATGGACGAATTGTCTTCAAGAGCCGTATCGATGTTGATGTCACTAGCATTGATTGCTGGAACACTATCATCGTGGTTACTGCTGCTAGTTTCAGCCTCGGTTTCGCTTTGTACACAAGAAAGATGGGCAGAGGAACTCTCCGAGATAGATTTCAATACATCGTTTTCTCTATCCTTGCCCAAGCATCCCTTCTTTCTGAAACTCTTCAATGCTCGCTGACCAAATCGGTGAATGCGTTGTCTGGGGGATGATGCCATGGTGGTGGTGTCCATGTTACAAGAAGTTTGGTTGTTATACAAGGTGCGAAATACGAGTGGAGAATAAATGTGGGCGAAATTTTTTAGAAGATGTTGATCACGCTATTTTTGAGGAGGCAGTCTTGGTGTAGTGGCATTCATTCTTTGTTGAAAACACATGATAGTTGGATTAATTTCCGGCCGGTCTTGTGCAACACTAGATTCTATAGGCCCTCGCGACCAATCGGGCCTTATTCCTTTGGGGAGCTTTAGCATTCCTCCATCCAGGCACCCGACTGACCTGCTGGCGGCATTGCTGGCAGCACTATTGGTCTGCGGAACGAGTACTACCGAAGGCCAGGTTTCAACGCATCCTTTCACAGTTTTCACTTCACTACAACGTATTTTCTAAGAGTCCGGCACTCGAGGACATGGATCCAGCGAATTTCCCTGTTGCATTTCTGGGTCTGTGGTGTCCATCTACATTGAAGAATGAGAACAATATGAGACACGTAGTTAAACGTAGTTAAACCAGAAATGAGTTGACAGAACAGTAGCATGAACTTGTCCACGATATTGGAGATGTTTATGACTACCCCTTTATCTGGTGAGATGTTTAAGCCATGTCTTGTGAATCGTTCAATGGGCCGATTTCAATCTTGCCATCGTATGGCCATTCGAGTCACATCACTTTTTCCAAGACGTAGTACCTGGTAGTAAGGAATAGAGAGGAGGGTACTTCATCTTGGTACAGCAATTTTCCTCCTGTTGAAGGCAAGACAAACACTCGAGAGGCGGAGGAGGATTGACCACATTAAGGCTTCCGAAACCACAAACTATTATCGAGAGATCACACCAAGATGACAAAAAAAATATTGGTATGCCCCTTCCTCACTAGGTCGAAACTCAAACCTGCCATTGGCGAAACCCTCAGAAACTTCAATCTATCCTTCGTGCTTGTGAATGCGTGATTGATTGAGCAACCAGAATGGAGCGTTGTGGGTTTCGGCCGTATGTCCTTGTCCAAAGAAGTTATAGCTACAGTAGTAAGCACCAGGACCATGCTCTATCCTTGTGTGAAAGCTTCTCCTACTCCTTCTGACCTGGTCTCGTGTTGTCAAACAATTCTTCCGAGAGTGTGATAGAGATCGATGTTGTTCATCAAGCACATTGTTTGATTGCAGAAGCTTGAAGGACCATTCGAAGTACGTGAGAGTGCGGGATGGAAGGGCTCCACCACCATCATGGTAGAACTTGCCGAGTTCTTCCGCCGTGGTACTAGATGGTGGGTTTGGGACTTATTTAGCCCTATCCATTCATTTCCCAATCCCGAGTGATGAGGCTCCACCAACGAGAGCCACTCAAAAATTCTGAACTGTCGGAACAGTAACCATGAAGTTGCTCCTGGGCAACATTTTGCTTCTTCTTGGTGTCACTTACAATGATGCATTCGTCAATCCTGCTCTTGTAGCAACCAGGACTCTTCACTTGCCCTTTCCTGAAAACGCACGAATTGCTAGTCGAATTCCACTTCCTCGACACTTGGCTCCTGACGTTGTTAGTGTCACTGTAGTGGACAAAAAGACAGCACCCAAACCCTTCCATCCTTCTACCAAGAAACTGTTGAAGTCAACCATCATTGTCAGTACCATCACTACTATGGTAGGTTTCTTGTACCACGAAGTAATGATGATGTCCACCAAATTCATTTGGAAGAAATTGCCTACGTTATTTTCTGCTTGGTCGGGTCAGAAAGTGAACCCTGTTCTATTTGTACCTGCAATGGTTACACTAGGAGGTTTCATTTCTGCAATTCTGGCTATTCTATACCCAACTGCATATTCAGCGTACGATTTCGTTTATAATTTTTCCAAGTCACCCGCCAAATCTGTGCCTTCCATCAAAGGTCACCTGCTGCCGGGGCTAATCATGGGACTTGTCGCAATCGCCTTTGGATTCAGTAAAGATCCCGAGGCCCCAATGCTCTGTGCCGGTAGCCTGATTGGAACTGCCGTGTCACGCCGAATGTACGGGACGGATGAGAACGATATCGAGCGAGAGGATCGTGAAACAGCCTTGGGATTTGTAGGTGTTGCGGGGACGCTGACAGGCTCGATGGGTCTCCCCATTACAGGTACTCTGTTTCCCATGGAAATGACCTCGTCAGATGTGGGGATGACCCGATCCATGGAATGGGCTCTTTCTCCCGCCATTGTTGCCAACGTCGCAGCTATGATTGTCCTTGGTGTTGTCCATCCATCTTTGGTCGGAGGTCATTTCCGCTACGGAACTGTTGGATCCATTGGGTCTCGTCTTTTGCTCTCGACATCGCTTCTTTGTGGCGTGGGAGGTGCTCTTATTGGAACAGCTTTCCATAAACTTGTGCATGCGATGAAGCACATTTTGTGGCACGAGCCAAAAAAGCAGTGGAGACGAGAATTGGTGGTTAAGACTTTTGTTGGACTGGCTGTTGGTTGTCTTGGGGTTCTGTATCCACAATCCATGTTTTGGGGTGAAGCAAGTCTTCAAGCTGTGGTTGACGGACAACAAACCGCTTTCACAAGCACATTCAAGGGGATCCCTCAGTTTATCTCGAGCCATATGGCCATGGTTGATCCTTCGGTCCCCTTCCAAGCATGGCCTGCCGCTCAAGTTGGACTCGCCAAGTTTCTTGCAGTTTCTTTAGCCACCGCTGGTAAGATTACTGGTGGTATTGTATTCCCACTCTTCTTTGCCGCAGCTCCCTTTGCACATGCTCTGTCCGGTTTCATGGCACCAGGGGTACTTCCTGTAGCTGTCATGGCACTGATGGCAGCAACTCAAGCTTCAGCTACCCGAACACCTTTGGCTAGCACCTTAATTTTGGGTTTGATGGCTTCAGCCGGGAGTGAACTGAGCATTCTCATGCCAGCAAGTTTGATTGCTTCGTATGTGAGCGTTTATGTTTCAAGGATGCTGTCGGGAGAGTCTTACTTTCACTACAGCAGCGAAAACGCATAGTGTTTATGTGTCAAGGACATGTTTTGACCTCATATTCCCAACATCAGGATGGTTACCGAGGATGAAAGACAAGTTGGTTTTACTTGTTCTTCCAGTGAAACCAAGTACATGCTGGGCAACAATCGATTACCAACAGTACTGCAGACGGACAGTGACTTCTCCAACCAAACCTCGGACGTTCGTAGATGCTTCACTATGATGCATGATAGCTGCTTGCAAGAAGTCATATTAAAACGCTATGCCAAAGTGATCTTTCCAAATAAATACCGATTGACGAATGTGATATCGTTGTTCGGGTGAATGGTCCGACAAAATAGATCTCATTTCATGTCTGCCACCCACATGGTCTCTCATGTGATTACTGCATAGCAGGGTTTATACTTATACTCTTCAGTCACATTGCAAGCAGAACTAAAAGTCCAGCCTCTTGATTTTGTGATTTCCAATTATCAGCTCTGCTGCAGCTGTTTAGAACCTTTGTTGCCCGTGCTCTCCGCTACGACAAATTGTGCCAAGCGTGACCTAGTAGCGTACCATCTATTAGTTCTTTTGTGAACCCTCCAACTCAATGACCCACGAGTAGTGGTGACTTGCATCACGGCTAAAGAAAGTGGCGATTGTGCAGTAGCTAAAGTGGGGTAGCTAGAACTTAAGCAGTAGTAGCGTTCGTTTATCATGCACAGCAGCACCAACAACTTTTGACAAATAATCACGACAACAGTCACAATAGATGACCCGTGAGCAATGAATCCCCGTACACCGTGATGTCGTGCAGGTACGAGTACGTTTTGTACTACCTGTAACTTGTTGTGTAGTTGTGCGGTAATAGCTCCTCCTCCTCTTCACCGAAAACTTCACCTACTCTTCTCGAGTTATGAGTACGATACCAGTGCGTAGTAGGTCACGCAGAGAATCAATTCCAACGGAGTAACACACCGGAGTAGCCAGTCGACGACACGATCTTCGTCTCACAAAATTGATCTTTGATCTGCCTCCTCCCAACTCCTCGAAGACAACGTCAACAAATCACAATGACTTCCGAAATCACCACCATCCAAGGAAAGAAGGTCCAAGCCCCTACTACCGGACAACGAAGAAACTCTGCTCCTGAACAGATGAGCTACACTTCTGATTCTCCTTCTGATCAGTACGATTGTTCCAGTCGCCGTTCTTCCATGGGCTCAACCGTTGCTGAGTGCAAGAAGGACAGTACCCGCAGATTGGTTGAACGTCGGGACAGTTGGGGTATGATGGGTTTCGAGGAGGACGTCTAGTAGAAGAGGTTTCCATGACAACTCCCCATATTCGACCATCGATTGTTCTCCTCTGCTTTAAACTTGCACAGTTATGCTTTTATATGGATGCTCCTCGTGTCAAAATCCATGCTACTACCTAAATTTCCCCCAAAATCTACTTTCATTCGGTATGAGCTCATTGTAGTATAGTGCAGAACCAGTATGCCAATCTTTTCGACAAATAACTTATGCCAATTCATTGTCATAGTATTACTAACGTTTGTACTAGACTAGTTCTACGCATTTGTTTTTCTAGTAGTAGTTAGTACCTACCTAGCTTGGGTATGATCTGTGAAGCTTGGTTCTACGCATTTGTTTTGCAGTTAGTCCCTACCTAGCTTGGGTATGATCTGTGAAGCTTAAACGAACTGGATAATCCACCCCGCGTATCGTGCCTCCTGCTTTGTACAGCACCATCACTCGTCTATAAAAATTAAGGTGTCACTCTACATTCGGAACAAAAGTTCACCCTCTTTTTCCGTGGTCTCCTCTTATTAGAATTTCGGCCAACGATAGCGGAAAGTGCATCGCCTTTTGGCTCCCCCGTCGTTTGGGTGTGCAATGATGTGCACGACCTCGTACAAACTTGCCGCTATGACATTTTGTACCAAGTTTGACCTACGGTCACATTACGACGCTGCTATTGTAGGACGAATAACTTCACCTCGTTGGAAGTGTCAGCAATGCGTTCAAACCACTTAGTGCTAAAGTGGTTGTGAAGCGTAAGCCATTCCAATAACAGAGTGAAGTATCCATGTTGCTAAGCATTATTCAAACTGGTGGCTGTATTCTTAAAACACGACGACGCTGCATTCATCCACAACACAATGAAAATGGAAAAGATGTCATCCTAACGTTGGTACGTGCACTGCACTAACTAAAACACCCAACCATTGCAAACACACAACACTCTCCAACCAAGGTTGAACAACTGTATTTACTACTAGTAGTAAGAAAGCCAAAAGGCGAAGTTCTCTATTTTCAAGATAATATGCGAAAATAGCTTTGCAAGAGTATCACTTGTCCTCCGTAGTGTTCATCACGTGGAATCCAAGTAGAAATTCAGTCCCAATCGGAAAGATCGTCGACGGGGCTTCGTGTAACTCCGAGCCAACAAACCAAAATGCTCACAAAATTGATCTACTTCACAAACTCCCTCTACAGCAGCCCATAACATCGCATACCAACAAATCACAATGACTTCTGAAATCACCACCATCCAAGGAAAGAAGGTCCAAGCCCCTACTACCGGACAACGAAGAAACTCTGCTCCTGAACAGATGAGCTACACTTCTGATTCTCCTTCTGATCAGTACGATTGTTCCAGTCGCCGTTCTTCCATGGGCTCAACCGTTGTCGAGTGCAAGAAGGACAGTACCCGCAAAGTTCTAGAGCGCCGAGACAGTTGGGGAATGATGGGATTTGAAGAGAATGCTTAAGGGATGAAGAATGGGGATATTCCTTCACAACCAGACCACTTCTTATTCCTCGTTTCATTGTCCTTCGTCTTTTGGGGACTTCTTGTACATTTGCATACTCAAGTCAAGACTACCTAGCGTTCGCTCATAATTTTAGTAGGAATTCTCCGCTTCCACAAGTAACTACTAGAGAACAAAGCCTAACGACTTGATCGACGGAAATCAAGGCTGCCCAAAAAGTTTCTAGGTATATACTTATCTAAATATAGTGAGTACAATTGTATGTGTCTGTCCGCGCCCCGGAAAATGAGCGAGAAAAATAGCCCCATGACATCCACGAAAAATCAAAGCGAAATACCATTTTCTTTCCATCAACTCTGGAAGGTGCTATAGTGGTCGACGATATCGCTTTTGCTACTCCAAAGCGAAACCTCTCAGTATGTTCATGAGAACTGGGATTCGTCATGTTTTCCGTCATGGCATTCCCACAAATCCTAGAAAGTTTCCTGTTGCTTCCTCAAAACTCATAGACAGCTTTCTCATTCAGGATCATTCTCATTCATGTTTACCGAAACATCTGAATTTTGACAGATGCACATTTGCAACTTTGTCAGAACCAGCAAAAATGGATAAGGATTCATCAATCAAGGTCAAGCAAACTTCCCAACCGGTTGTTCCCATGTCAAACAAAACCAACAAGAAAGCAAAGAAGCGGTCGTCGAAAGCAGACAAGAATGTTCCTCCAATCCAGCTTTTGCAACTCAGAAAGATTCACCCCGAAGACACCGTGAAACAGCACTTTGAATTGATAGCACATAGAACAGAACTGGCAAAGCTAAAGTGGATCCAAACACTGCGACGAAGGCTGGAAAAGGTTACTCCTGGGAGAAGTAAGTCCAGTCGGGATCTCTGGAAGTTGACTCAAGAGTTTATGGAACGCAAATCCATTCCTGTTCATTGTAAAAACTCCTTTTGGAACCTTCTTATTGCTCCCATGCCCAAAAAGGTTAAGAAAAAGCTACCATCGACCACTGTTTCGGCGGAAGATTTGGCTGCATTGGAGTCATTTCGTGAAAAGGTGGTGGAGAAGCCAATTTTCTGGAATCATTCGCAGAAGCATACGCTATCGAAGACTCTAGATAAAGAAGGCAAGGAGACTTTGGAATCGTATCAAGCTGCAAGAGGAGCGTATCTTCAGACGCTGCATTCCGAGAAGAGTGAGGAAGACAAAAACCTGGAGACGAAATTTCTGGCAGATACGTTGAGAATGAAACTACCTCCAACCTACTACAGACGACTGATTAAACACTTGAAAGCTCTTGTTGCGGGCAAACATGGCAATAAAGATGAAGGTGAGGAGTCTTCTGGTTTCAAGGCTAACATGCAACTATTCTCGCATCTCCGAGAGTGCACACAGGGACATGTTCACTTGGTAGCATTTGATTTGGCAAGATACTGTTACCTAGATATTGCCACCGATATCAATACAATCAGGGATGAGGACGGCAGCGAGGCACCGGAAAGGTTTGATATCACAGCAAACGATGAACGACTCCAGGCATCGAAAGATGATTGGGAGGCCGCAAGTGAAGATTTTGTATCGGCTTTCTCTGCCATTCAGACAATGTTAGTCAACGAACATGACCAAGTGGTACAGGAGCAATCAAAGAAGAACAACGATGACTTGCTAGCTGATGAACTCTCCAAAGATAGCTCTGCCGAAATTGACAACGATGATGACGATGAAGATGAACTTGCCTACGACGGATCCGAAGAAAGTGTGCTTGCCACTTTTGAGGGAGCTGCGAGTTCCACAGAGACGGCCGCAGAAACCATCAGAAGCAATCAACTTCGGCAACGTAGATACATCGTCTATGAAGCTATTGCTGTGGGAAGATGGGCAAACGGGGAGTCGTCGGAGGAAGCCGTTGCTCCAGAGACTGAGGTACTCAAAGAACCTGATCCTTCTCTGGTCGCTCCAACGGATCGACTTGTTTTCGTTGACAACCTTCCAATTGACATGACAGAGACTAGACTTCTAGAAGCCTATGCGAGATGTGGTCCTATTGACAACATACAAATATTCCAACAACGCCCAGACTTGGACCCTGGTCGAAAGCTGGAAGATTCGAAAAGAAAGATCAAAAAGCCATCGGCGGCCTCTCGCAGAAAGTGGGAACGCCCAAGAACGGCATTGTATGCCATGATTGAGTATAGGGATGCTGACGGCGCTGCCAAGGCAACAGTGGACCCACTCCGCATTTTCGGAATGGTGCTCGACATGCATCAGCTACGTTCGTACCGAGCGTCCGACATGACAAAGCTCTATATTGAGGACATTGCATCGACCCATGATGTCACTTCAATAGAATATTCCCTCAGCCAGGTGCTACATCCTGACTTGTATGTCTGCTTGGATGTCGGTAGAAGACAACGCAAAAGCATCGGGACCGCGAACTGTGAAATCAAATTCCCCAACTTTGAAATGGCGCACTGGGCACATGCCAAGCTTACATCGGAGTTAGACATGTTGAAACATGAAGATGGATGTGCTATTCACTGGATGAAAACACCAGCAGATGCAATGCTATACTGGACTCGGCAACTCAACTTCTAAGTCTGAGGGGGATCGGCGTAGAATGAGGCGTTCAGTCTGGGAGATCACAGCATGTAAACTGGTAGTAAAAACCTGCGACTTATTCCTGGATGCCTATTTGTGGAGGATTGACTTGCTGGAGAGCCTAGAACGGTATGCTCTGACAAGCATCTAGTCACATGGCACCTATGACAAAACAAATAAACAAATAAAACCCGTTTGAAGACGTCAATCCGTAGCCGCAGCCGAAGGGGCAGGTGTCCGAGGTACGTTGATTCACCGTATTCAATGTTGAATGAACGACAGCAGGAAAGAACTTGTCGTCGCTTCTTTTGGAAGAAGCGTATTTGCTGGGCAAGAAAAGAGCTGACTCCATTCGTATTTAGGCGAGACACAACAGTAGAACCAACATTGAATACTAGAATATGCCACAACAATGTATTCTGCCTCGAACCATGAGAAGAAACTGCTCATTCCTTGTTCGACAACGGGTCTGAACACTGTGCCTCGGAAAGGAGACCAGATTAGGACACACATTTCATGTCGGAAAAATGACCAGCTACTGGTGGAGTAGGAGAAGAACCAAAGGACTAGTGTCCAGTGCCGAACGTACATCATTGCGGTAAGCGGCGGCATTTCCAGGCTTGATGCCTCCTACAGTGAGCTGGGAAGCGACTGGACCATTCATGTCCTGCCCTGATTCGTTCCAGCGAGGAAGCTGCGGCCAAAATTTTCAGGCCTAGAAGAAAGAGGTCATTGAGAATCTGCAACTCGAACCACATACCGACCTGGAGTAATCGACCACCATTCCGAGTTTACCATTGATGCATTCATGGAAAGTGTTCCAAACCTTGCCAGCAGGAGGTTTACGTGGATGACAAAAGTCACAAAAACATTACCGGTAGCCGTATTGAGAATAGCCATCGTCGAGCACTTGTACTTGACATGGTAGAAACGATCATTCTTGGCTGTTACGGGTAGAGCGAGCTAGTAGAATGCAATTGCTGTGAAAACAACAAAACACCAACATTTTCACTTCGATCGATGCATCATGTTGGGTCTTACAGCCTGTTTGGGACTCTTGCGAAGCCACGCTTTCTGAAGAAGCCATGCCAACCCGAGAAGGATGTTCTTCCTGCATCCAACTACAATAATGGAGCAGTGGGAAGTTCAAGCTTGTTCGACAATAGTAGGCAACGCTTACTTATTACAAAAAGTACCGGGGAGAAATGTGCATAAGTACAGTGTCTCAGTGACATGCTGCCAACACCGCCAACATGATTTTGTCACTTACATTTCTATCAGCCCACGATTCACAAAATTCTCCTTCTCCTTTTTTTTACGGCGGAACAACAGCCCGCAACGAAGAACAGCGATCTCCCAACAACAAAAACGACATGCTTCACGCAAGATTGTCTCTCTTCTTGTCTTGGTTCACAAACTTTTTGAGGCGACAAAACATTGTCATATTATCAAGGCTTAACTTGATTGAAAGAATCCCTACGAAGTATCCCTACCATGGTGTGTCAACAACAGACAAAAAGTGTATCATTTGCCGATGGATCTCCCATCATTTGCGATGACAACGTCAATGTTTACTCAGACGATGAGAACAGGGCTTGTTGGTACAACAGTCATGAGATTGATGAGATTCGCTTCCAAATCAAGGTCACCATGAGTTTGGTAGAGGCAAACCGAAGGGTCGATGAGGACTGCCATACCACCAGAGGCCTCGAGAAACATGCCAGCACCTCGGCGGAAGTGANAACCGAAGGGTCGATGAGGACTGCCATACCACCAGAGGCCTCGAGAAACATGCCAGCACCTCGACAGAAGTGAAGAATGCTCGGCGCGCCGTGTTGGAGGAGTATGAATCGCAAGTACGCACAGGGTTGTTCGACGATGGGGAAATGTGCCGAATCTATACAGAATGCTGTCAACCGGCGAAGCTTCGAGCTTATATTCAAGGGTTGGCAGATCAACGAACTGCTCTGGATGTATCCAATGCTCTTGGCGTTGTGTCCCCACCAAAAGGCGATGCTACAGCTGCTCGACAAGCTCCACTCCCAACGAAGTCTCAAAAGCGGTGGATTCCAGAAATGATTCGACGAAGAACCTTGAGAGCTTAAGCCTGAAATCACCACTTGATCGTCATGCTTGTGTTGTGTACCTCGGGAAACATAGTGGAACTGTAACATCAAACATTCTTTCGAAAACTTGGACTATCGAACTTACCTACCAACATTCCCACATACTACTACTGTGATACTGGTATCATACTTTATTCTGAACAATGAAACGGGAATGATAAAATCACTTCATGCATGCGGAGAGTGTCTTGTTGGGGGAAAACCCTAATTTCTAATTTCTCTGCGATCCCATATCACCAAATTTGTGGGTGCCGTGTCTTGTGTCGGTGTCACGACTCCGATAACACCATCCACATTAGTCGATAAGCCGAGTGTCGTAGTACTAACTACTAGATAATACACAGCTCCCGGTGAGGTTTTTCTCACCGCTTATTCAAGTAGTCAAGTACCGTTGTAGGGGTGTGCAATGCCACACTCCGAGTTCAATTCACTCACTTTGTTTCAACTCTTTCACAACACACACATCACCCTCCAATGAACCGAGAAAGTTTTTACTCAAATAAACGCAGGTACTCGCCTATCCTTCTAGACCGACACGTCCGCTTTTCGGAAGAGACGAGAATCCAGAACATTTCCAGATTCAGTGAAGATGGAGGAGTAGCTTTGAAGTTGAGGAATCATGCCGTGAGTCCAGCAGTGCCTGTACGAAATGGAAAGGATGCACGCTTACAAGGAGGATCTTCCTCCCGAAAGCACTCTGTGGGATCGATAGATCGCAGGAATGCTATCAAGATTGTCTTGAAAGAATACAAACTCCAGACGAAGCGAGGCCGGATGGATACCAAGCACTTGGCCGATATGTATAGAGAGTGCTGCCAGCAAAACAGAATGCGAGCGTATATTCAAGGAATCGCCGATGAAAAGGAAGCAAAACTCATCCGAAGTGACATAGGAGTATGATTCCGCACAATGCTACGAGAATTTATGTCCATATCTTGTCGAAGTCCTCCTTTACCACCCTAACCCTAACCTGTATTCTGAAAAACGAGCTGATAATTTCTTGCTTCGCAGTGAATTTCAAGCTTTTTTGTGTAGTTGAACGTTTTACATTTTATCCGTTTCTAGAGTAGTTGACTGTGAGTGTTCCCTGTGAGAGCAGAGTCAGAAAAATGGGGGAGTTTCGTTGACATAAAAAATGAGGGGAGAGGGGAGTGGGCTCTTGACCGACAGCAAAGTCATCTGAATGACATTCCCAAGAGGCACTTTCAAGAGTGAAGCATAATTTCTAATTATTATGGAGGCGCAAAATGATCTCGTGTTGGCATGTTTATCATGATGCGCTGATAAATCTGAGGACATTCTTACTTCCGGCAATAGGTGCTGATGTCTGCAACTTCGTACTGCAAATAATGTCGTAGATCGTACCAGACCACCACAGCCACGCCCACCACGACACAAAAGGCCACACTACTCCACAGCAACTTCAATTGTTGGCAACAAAACAACTTTGTATTGCTCGAGCATTGGGAACGGAGTCAACGCAATGACAACGGTTGAACCACAAGTTCACATGGAGGATCTCACCGAGACATCCCACTCGATGGATGAATCCTTGTCATCAATTGACACCAGGCGAGTCACATTTGAAGAGAATCCTCAGATGAAACTTATCTTGCAACGAAGTGAATATACACCAGACGAGGCCAAAGCCACTTGGTATCGAGGTCAAGAGTTGGATGCCGGGAGTTTCAAGGGTAAGACAATTTTAACGAAACTGCCGATGAACAAGCAAGCGGATGGCGGCAAGAAATTCGCTCTTTCTGGTAAATGCCGTGAAACAGTCTCAGCAGTGATATCCGAATATAAGATACAAAAGCAAAAGGGCAAACCGAATGAGAGGGTCTTGGCTGATTTCTACCGCCAAAGTTGCAAGGCAAACAAAATGGAGGCATATCTCAAGGGCCTATCTGACGCCCGGGAAGCCAAAGGCATCCAACAAGAAATACATTCTCCTACCACATCAAGGTGGGAATCTTGGAAGTCGCTATCAAAAACAAGCCGATGGCTCCGTGGTGCAAAAGATTGTTGATTCCCTAGACGGTGCTCTGTCGAGTGTATTGTTCTCCCACTATTTTCCCATGTCCCTGTTACTTTCTTCTCTGTGTCCTCAACAACAGCATCATTGCTCCGCGGTTCCATACCCTAATATGTAAATAATCATACATAAGTTGTTCGCTACTTTATAGGTCATTCCACACATTAAGTGTTTTCAAGCGGCCTTCGGCTTGTATAGATGTTGATCAGGAAACTTTCGCACCCTCCTCACCCACCAGTCTATCTACCAGGTTAATGTCCGCACCTTGAGGCCCAACCGGCATATAATTGAATGTTCGACTTTCTCCAAGGGCTCAATTTAGAAACCTCTACACAGCAGCAAAAGTCAGACCATATAACCGGTAGTACCATCACCGCACAGTCCCGAGCAATGGTTTGATCCTCGGCGAAGCTCCTATCATTCGGGTTGATTATCATTCAGATTAAATATGAAATCAGATGCCAGCAAACCTACTACCAACTACATTTCTTTACTTAATGAAACTGTCTGGGAAATTGCCTAGGAAAAGGCGATCCGCCAAGTTTTATAGGTTTTTTCATATTTGCAATATGCTCTTTGGTTGATCTTGTGTCATATATGTGATGCCTTTAGTGGCGGTGTGATGCCTCTTTAGTCACTGGGTGGATGTTCCGAGAAGCAGGACCTAAGAACGATTCACAAAAGCTGTAGTCCCCTTGAATTTGCACGAGTCTTGGCTGTTCCTGTCATTCACAACCTCCCAGTCAACGATACAATTTCGTGGTACTGGTACCACAAATTTCTCCCCCTGGTCCCTTCTTCAAGCATTGTATG
Source organism: Nitzschia sp. Nitz4 (assembly GCA_013372465.1). Classification (NCBI taxonomy): domain Eukaryota; phylum Bacillariophyta; class Bacillariophyceae; order Bacillariales; family Bacillariaceae; genus Nitzschia; species Nitzschia sp. Nitz4. Next base: position 26,794 of record WXVQ01000211.1, read on the forward strand.
CAGATTGATTTCGCTTGCCGGTACCACGTACCTGAAACCCCTAACTTTGAGGTTCTCACAATCTTTTGAGCGTGCAAAAAACAATCGCACCTCCCTTTACACACCTACAAACAATCATGTTCTCAACCAACAATAGATCGACATCGTCGCTCCCCGACCTACAGTATGCGACTGATAGCGATAGTTGCACCAGCTCCATTTCAAGTCTAGACTCCCAGGTCACAAGAGCCAAGCAAGTGTCGTTCAATGAAAAGTGCAGAGTTCGTCTCACAAAGCACTTGGAAGACTACAGTGACAAGGAATATTTTTCCTGTTGGTACTCAGCAGAAGAAAAGGCTGCCATCAAGTCAGACTTGGCAGATGACATTGCCCGAATGGAGCGATCCGAAATTGCTGATGAAATCCACACAACCTATCGAGGCTTGGAATCACATTCCAAAAATGCCCGCCGACAAAAACTTAAGCGCAGGCACGATGCAATCGACAGCGTGGTCGGTCAGTTCAGAGGTCCAGACGACGAAGAAATTGCTGAAACCTATCGGGAACACAGCTACACCAGTCGCATTGCAGCATATTATGTTGGTTTGGAAAACCAACCGATTGCTGCTTAGATGGCTATGGCAAACGATTGTCGATGACTAATCATAGTCAAAGTCAGGGAACTAATCATCTATAGACATAGAATGCACGTCAGTATCTTTATCTTCTATCCCCATGGTAGTCCAAAAGCCGCAAAAGATCCTGACCATGTCCATGGAAAAAGCAAGACTTGCTTCCATCTCCCAAGAACATCCCAAAGCGGTAAATCTTGGGAGAACACACACCACAATCAAACAAAGCCAACATCACGCACGCTTTGTATTGTATTGTATTGCCCGAGGTGGATCTATCACCCCTATTGAGATATCTCGGAGTTTGTTGTGATGGTAGCCACGACACCGTTTCGCACTTTCTTTCGTTCAAATTGTTCGCCCTGATGGTTGATTGACAAAAAGTAGCAGCTGGTTTGGAACTGTCTGGGTGATGTGGCGTATCACGCGAGCCAGCACGAGTACTACGTCAAACGTTAGTACTGTACGGTTGCAACTTACAGAATATGTTTTGCGTAGTCATTAAACAATTTGTCCTGGCGTTAGTAAAGCCGGACAAAGGATACTTTCTCCCACAAGAATCCCAAGAAACGAGGTGTACCGCCAAAAGACCACGCACTGCATCAATGTTGTTCCCAGGAAAAACATGAAGGAAAACCTCCGAGTTTGTCAAGTCTTCAACATTCAGCATGCCAGCTACTACTTCTATCAGGTTAAAACATCCCACCACCACGCAGTCCCTCCTCCAAGAAGAAGAAGCAAGATGTTTAGCTCCTACTTGTGCCCATTTAAGGGTAAGTAGTAGTTTGAGGCCACGCACCATAGTATCATTGATCATTGTTCCGAGGAAGTAAGATTGTTTCTTGTCCAACAACACCATTTTGCACAATGTTGTTATTGTTCAACATGTTCGCCAAGAAGTGTGCTGACGATTAGAATAGGTTATTTCCTCATTGTTGTGTGACCCACCACCCCCATCCACCATGGTCCTTTAGGTGATTTGAAGGGTGCTGCCCGTGACCCGCTTCGCCATGGTGGATTCATGACCTCTACTAGTACTCGAGAAGGAAACTGGGTGAATACAGAACACGCACAACCAACCTGCTAGTACAATGAAACACAACCACTATGATAGAATCCAACGGAAAACATGTAAACCTAAACTGTTACTTGCTATTGTCGCTAGTACTAGTTCAACGTACAACTCTACAACCAGGATATCTCGGAGATTTTGGTTGTTGGCGATGACAACCACGATACAGTATCTTTCTGTTCTTATATCTTTTACCATCGTTGGTAGTACCTTGATGATTAGGCGTATCTTAGGGATGTGAGAACCAGTGATGAGAGGGTGGACTAGCAACTACCTATCAATAATCATCCAGTTCACCTCTACTATCTTAGTACCTCTAGCATGAACAAAAGTATGGCGCCTCTCTAGGGGATGCTGGGTCATGTCATAATATCTCATCACAGTACCTCGTACCATGCTGTTGGGAAGGTGGGTAGTCTGTGGAGCAGTAGCTCTATCATTGTTCCCCGACAAGCAAACTGTTGCGCTATTGGATGTTGTTGTTCCTTCAGGACACGCACCACTTGTTTGTTCCCAGGAAATGTTCTACCGGTACCTCTACTAGTTAGTAGAAAGAGTAGTAACCTGTTTGAAACCTCGGAGATTATATATTCGCTCAACAACAACCACGATGCTCTCTCCACAAAAGAGGCGAGGTTAAAATCTCGATTTGTCCATCTTGTGATGACTGGGGCTTTAGGTTTGCGGCGTGTTGCCATGACCCAAGAGGGACCCAAGCCGTTGGGACGATTTTGATTGGAGAATGGAACCGTATCGACAATCGAAAGTACGACGTCGCTGAGATATACTACCATTATATCAAGTTATCCCAACAACGACTCGAGGGTGAGGATGGCTTGTCATGCAGTAGTAGTGTTGTTTTGCGTTGCCTTGTTCTTTTCCTATCTCATGGTCATCATCACCACAACCACGAAACAAGGGCTGATTGTGCTCTTGTCTCGTTCCTTCGGAAGTTGCACTTTCTGTTCTAGTAGTGGTACTATCAGTAGCATTCTCCGTCATTGTCACTAAAAATGACAGCCCCCGTTCCAGGCAACGATTCACCGGCTGTCAAGGCGCCAAAAAAAACGCCACAAGCCAATGTCCGCGTTGTTTCACGTGTTCGTCCTTTGGCCAAGTACGAATTGGAAAAGGGGTGTGAACCTGTCGTTGTCAGAGTCCCCAAACTAGTTCCCGATGAAGGCCCGGAAGCTCTCCAAGTGAACCAAAATGATGACAAACGTTGGTTTGAATTGGACGCTGTCTTGGATGAAAGTTGCACACAACAAGAAGTGTATGAGCGATCAGGCGCTTACAATGCCATTGCTGAAGATTTATTTTCTGGATTCAATTGTACTATTCTTGCCTATGGTCAAACGGGTGCAGGAAAGGTATGTTTCTCTTGGAAGATTGTAGGCATGTTGGGAGTTGATGTGCTGTTGTTCGCACGTTTGCTCACCCGCACCCAATGTTTTCTGTTTCTTCTCATGTGCACATGATAGACATTCACCATGGGAACGGCTGCCAAAAATGTAGCTGAAATTGATCAAAATGATGGAGTCATTCCCAGAGCCGTACGAGATCTGTTTGAGAATATTCGAATCAAATGTGATAGCAACGCCCATGTCGAACTTTCCTATATGGAAGTGTACAATGAAGAAATTAGAGATTTGATGAACCCCAATCCCAGCAACCAGTCGCAATTGAGAATAAGAGAAACACTCAATGGAGAAGTCTATGTCCGAGGACTGCAAAGTCGATCTGTTAGTAACCCTGCCGAGATTGGAAAACTCATGCAACAAGCATCGGAACGTCGTGTGGTGGCTTCCACCAAAATGAATGCTGAATCCAGTCGAAGTCATGCCATCTGCGTCCTTCGTATCAAAGGTGTTTTGGAAGACTCGACCAAGTTTGAATCCAAATTAACTCTGGTCGATTTGGCCGGCAGTGAACGTATCAAAAAGACAGAAGCCAAGGGAAGTCGGGCACAGGAAGGTATCAATATCAACAAAGGTCTATTCGTTTTGGGTCAGGTCGTTAGTGCTTTGGCAGAACAACGTCCCAAATTCAAGCGAAAGCCTCCGTTCCGTGATTCCAAACTCACTCGATTGCTTCAAGACAGTTTGGGTGGAAACTCTCGAACCATCATGATTGCCTGCTGCAGTCCTGCTGATTTCAACTTGGAAGAGACGGTCAACACCTTGCGGTACGCAACACAGGCACGAAACATCAAGAACTCGGCGACCGCCAATGTTGTGCAACAAATTTCTCAAGAAGAGGCAATGAAACTGCAACGAGAGAATCAATTACTCAAGCAACAGGTATCAGAATTGCAGGAAACAATCCGGAAAATGACGGCTGAGGTAACCGAAGAAGACATGAACAGGTCCATTGCTCTGATTCGAAGTGAACAAAGGAAGAGTGTTTCCGGAACCGCTGTTGGAGGGGTGGTACAAAGTCAAGTATCACCCATACCCACGCCGAACATGTTGAATCGAAAATCGCTCCAGGGCAAGTTGCAACCGGCTCCAGAACTGGAGGTTCCCGATTCGTCAGAGCAGGACGATGAAGACCACGATGATGTTGCCTCCGACGCTGCTAACGACGATGTTGACAGTGACGAAGGTGCTGCCAACAGCGAAGCTGGTGACGAACCTGGCCCGTTGGGAGGAATCCCTAAGTCACCCCCTGGCAAGAAACGAGGAGCTATCAGCTTGGATGCTCACTTTGGCAAGCAACCAGCCCCTGCTGTTGAAGATACTCACAACGACGATGAGAACAGTCTGGCCTTGAGCGAGGTTTTGCCTGGCTTGAAGTCGACCGATCGGAGTGTGGCATCCACCAAGTCGTATCAAGATTTGGAAGATGAGAATGAAGTTCTACACCAAAAGCTTCGCCAAGCACAAGGGGATATTCGGGCTACTGCGGTTCAATCAGCCATTGAACTCCCTGCTTTGAAGGCACGTGTCATGATGTTGGAGGAGGAGTTAAATGAGTCGGCCATGTTGGAACAAGAGACCTTTGAACTCCGACAAGAATTGGAAGAGGCCAAGGCAGACCGGAACTCGGCCCAATTGGCTGCCAAACAGTTGGCTCAATTCATGGAACGCCAAAAGACTGAAACTGGTTTCCGTGGAGATGAGTTGGAGAAGAAGCGGCTTTGGTATTTCCATAAGCGTTTGGATCAAAAGTGGGTTGAATTTGTGGTGACCATGTTGGCTTCCTTCAAGGAGCAAATGCGTCTGCTTGGGGATTATTTTGAGATGGTGGTGACGGTTGTGGAGTCACCTGATATTTTGACCATGTTGGGCCCAAATGCCAGAAAGAAGAACGGCTGGTGGCAAGGGTTTGGAAAGAGAGAACAAGAGGAAAGGGCAGCCGGCCAAGAATCCGAGTTGAGACATCGACTGCTGGGTGAACACATTAAGTTTTTCAACGCTCGTTTGCTGGAAATCGAAGATGAGATCGACAATCGGTCCGAAAATGTGGATGCCATCCTGGACGGATTGACCCGTGAACGCGCGGAAATGGAAGAAGAACTCGACGAGACCGAGTTCGTGAGAAACTTGTTCTCCAAAAAGGGGGAAAAGTTACTGAAGCATTTGACCGAATTAATGACCGGTCCGCTGTTTTCACTTCCGCTGTTGGAAGGAGCAGCGTCTCGGTTAAGTTAGTTTTGGCAGGAGTGCCCCTTGTTATTTCTTGTATTGATTTTCCTTTTGCAGAGCGTTGGTTGGCAGTGCGCAAGGTAAACGTCTTGCCATGCAACACATGCTGATACGGATACCTGTATGTACTTGCCGCGATATAATTTCACGAAATGCGCGATGAGGGCAACATCCAATCATTGGGGTTCTGATAGGGATGGGCCCCAAACACCTCCTTCCAACAACGACAAACGACCATTGACAGCAGCAACTCACTCTAGTTTCGCGATACATCGTCATCAATGCTGTTCATGAAGAAAACTGTGGGTTGTCAAAAGGAGTGATGGATATTATTAGAATATATTGTTTTTAATTTTCTAAATCATTGCGCAAAATGCAATCTTTAGTTGGCTGGCACATCGACCACCACCTCGGCGTCCACCGACCCCGCATCGGCCTCAGCGTTGGGTGCTCCAGGCTCTGGGAACTCTCGCCAGTGAAAGTTGAATCGGTAGTGATCATCTTGGGGTACGCAGGCCAACGCCTGCTTTCGAATGACACCGCGGATTTTGGGATCCGTAGTGTTGAGCCAGAGTTCTAGTTTGTACATGGGGTGCTTTCCCTTGGATTTGTCCACAATTCGGATGCCCAAAACATACTTGTGGTCAATCATTCCTTCCATGACACCGTGTGCTAGTTTGTGCCAATAGGCGTCTAAGAGTTGAGGAGGAAAGTAGTGCTTGACGTAGAGCTGGCCAGCACAGTTAGGATCTTCCCAGGCCGGGCGAACACCCTTCTGAAAGAGACTATACTCAGTATGGTTCATTCCAGCACGGTGCTCCCCCAAAGTGTTTCGCGTGGACTTGAGGAAGAAGTTAGTACTAGGTTGGGGCAAGTGGTGAAGGTCCATGTGAAAGGCCTCTTGCGTGGGATGAGCGAAAAAGTGAGACATTTCATTGGTATTTGTGGTCCATTCTTCCCCGGATTGGAAGTGGCCACTGTTCCAGCAGTGCTTCCATAGAATCCACTCCACAGTAGGTTCTGGAACACCTTCGGTTGGTATTGTTGTAGCTGTCATGGTGATAGTGTACGAGTAGTAGTTGGATATCAGCACAAAACCAGCGCCGACACTTGGGGATTTTTCTCGCTTGTCGTTTCAAGGAAAAAAAAGTGAGAGGCTCACAACTCTACTGCCCAACTTGGTACTGAATTGCAAAAGGATTGCCACAAGGCTTGGCTTCGGCATTCGCATACGTAAAGTTAATACTCAGTGCTACGAGAATCTAGTGACTCGTTCGTCCGTCGAAAACCCGAACACCAGCTAATCACGAACTCGTCGGCCTTGTCGGAAATCATCATCGAGAACGCTTCGCGATGGTATGTTTTCGCCGGTCTACGGTGGTATGAGTACGATACGTAGTGTGGTGCGCGGACTGTACTGCACAGGCAATTCGAGTCGTCCGACTGGTGCAGACGTGAGCGGCACATTTTTGACATCCTTTACTAGGAACCAGAACTCGCCCGTTGTACTTGTAGTGTTGGCAACAAGGAGAAGTATCGTAGTACGCATTGTAATAAGAGGACAAGAGATACTATTTGGCTTAATCAGGTTGGAACCTAGGGAGCAGCTACTCGTAGATACTACTTTTGTAGTTGCACGTTGTCGGTGACAAGGGGTGTCTCGTAGTACTAACAACATAACTTTTATTGGAATGCATTTGTTCTTTTTTGGTAGACTTCTCTATTAATACTAGATGCATTCCTTGGCTGGATAGGGTACCTGTTTTGGCCTCGAAACTTAGTATCTAATTACTCTTGAAACTTCTTCAAGTAGTCAAGCATCACATCTGGTTTGTTGATACACAATTGCTGGACACCCGTGTCGAGTAAGGCTTGATACATGGTTGGATCTTCGTTTCCTACATCCAAGAAACGTTCCTCACAATCTTTTTTCATGCCTCTAGGGCCACGCATCCATAACATACTTCCAAATCCAGCCGCATGGATTTCTTCCACTCTGTCTTTGGTACAAGTATCGTATTTCAAATGGACCTCCGTGGCTCCACAGGCCTTGGCTTGTTCCAAGTAGTCCTCGGGAACCTTATCAAACAAAGCACCCGTTGGGTATTTGGTGGTGTCCGATCGCAGCGATCGCAACTCCTTGAGTTGTGCATGGTCAAATGATGAGTAACTGCATTGGGATGTCATGTCCAATCGTTCCACCAAATCCAAGGTTGGCTGCACGGTTCCAGGGCCTTTGAGTTCAATTTTTACAAAAATCCCAGACTTCTTGGCATCCTCTAGAACCTGTTCTAATGTAGGGATCACACCCGCCTCAATCTTTTCCTTGGGACAGGCAAACTCGGCAAACTCGGTGTTGAACTTGAGGGCTCGGACACTGGTCTCATAGTCTCCAGGAGAAGGCAACTCAGTAATGGTTCCTTCCACGCCACAATAGTCAATTAGATCTCCAATTTTACCAGCGCTGTCACCTCCATGAAAGACAATCAAGGTGCCACAAGCCATCAATTTGAAAATATCCAATTCTACCGCCTGACATCCCATATCAGCACAAACCTGAAACGAAGCTCGCGTGTTTTCAAGCTCTTTGTACAAACTGCCTCGGTGACCAACAATAAAAGGATATGTTTTGGATACTGGATGAGGTAGTGTGGTAGCCTCGTCATCCACAGCAGGGCTCAACCCCAGTGTATGTCGCAATGATTTTTCCGTTGACATTGTTGCTGAATACGAATTTGGAAGTAAAGAGGAAAGACACTTGGATGAAATAGTAGTGATTCCAATACTACTACCTAGACACCGGGAAGATAGAAAGCAACACGAATGCAACTGTCGTAAAAGTTGCATCAAACGTGGCTTGTTGTTGCTTTTTATATGTGCATTTTTCTTGGAACGTCGCTACAGAATCTCATTCCCATAGCAAGATTCATGCCTATTACACTGTTACCTCTACTATATGCTACATCCATACTAGAGTATCGTCCAGTAATCCGTAACCAGTCGCGCATAACATTGTCGACATTCTACCAGCGGTGGAAATCTCACTACCCTCAAATAATGGAGCACGAGTACTACCGGTGGTACAAGAAACTCTTCTTGTTGATGTAAGGTCCAAAGGTTCCCTAATATATGTATTGAGACAGTGGAGCCATCACCCAACGCGCATAGGCTGCTTCTTCGGGGGTTCTTCTTGCTTTCGCGGGTGGGGTCGGAATTGCAGCCCTACACATGCATGAGGGAGCTGTATGTCTGACATTTCTAACAGGAGTATACTACTGCCAAACCAGCGGCAACTTAATCACTCAAGAAGATGGCAGTACTCGTGCTGCGCCACATCATTTCATTGTTCTTGTTGTACTGTAGTACAAAGATATTTCATGTGTGCTACTACTGTGCACTGCTATTCAGCTTCATTCACCAGTTTGCTGGAAACCTAACTACAGTTCCTACAGTTAATGGTTGGTAGCAGTGCTTGGTTGAGGAAGAACGAAGGAAACGTATCAGAGCCGGGCTCTTAGACCTATAGAAATACAGCAAGGATTTATATCCAAAACTACTGGCGTAAGAGTAGTAGGATGTGGGCAGTAGCGTGAAAAAAGACACCAGAAGTTGGAATGCCATATTTCCTTCATGGTTGTTCGATTGTGACGAGGGACGACGACTCAACCTTCTGAATAATGTCTGTTTGCCTTTGTTTAGAACAGAAGAATTTCTGCCCTCATGAGGACATTTTAGGCAATACTTAGATTCTCCCCAGGATGACTGGATGTCACTTGCTCCTAACATTCGCTACTCGCAACGCCANTGCCTGTCCGTCGGTCATCTTTTTGTTCTCACATTTTCTCAACAATCCGCAACAATGACGACGAAGGGCACCCAACCTTGGGGACCGTAGCGCCGAGACGGGACCATACCGAACTTCCACGTTGCTTCGGTAGTACAAGAGAACGACTTAGAATGGCAAATGTTAGTACTCTAGAATAGCATGGGAAGGAAATATCGAACCGGAACGCATAATATACCGACGAATCGATTGCAAGAAGTATCAATCCACAGTCTACCAGCAAGTAGAGGATATCACAATATTATGGATAATAGATGATGTCTCTACTTGAATAGCGCGTTCCTAAACTATTTATTCATGTTGTGTTTCGTTGGCGGTATTCATCCTCTTCGCCGTTGTTGTTGGCGACGGGTTTTGCGACCAAAAAAGTTCTTCTGAATTGAGACCAGGGCTCTTGTTTGACATCACAAAATTTTCACCATTCTTCTTCTCCTCAATAGTAAGATACCTGGTGTTGCTGCTGTACTCATAAACGAGCTCCGAAACTGAATCGGTGTATTGTCCATGGCGCCGTCCAGAGATGCACCAAATCCAGAGAATCTCGATGAACTCTTTTTCCTGTTGAACTCCACCGGCAGTATTGCCTCGAACACCACGACGTATACGACCAATGATGTTCAAGGACCTGCTACTCTACCTCCTGTTGCTGCTAGTAGTACCCCAAGAGGTCAAGCTACTACAACAAACCAGATAATTCAGCCTGTGGACTTTCTGGGAACAATGGACAAGGAGTGGGTACAACCTTATCAATCTTGTTCGCCTCGCGTTGCATCCGGCAATTCAAGCCCATCGAAAGATCAAGAGCAGGACAGTAGGAGTACTATACAGAGAGAAAATGATGTTTTGTTGGGTCGAGGAAAAGCATACTATCGACATCCAGGGAATGTGCGTTTTCGGAAGATAATCTCAGATCTTTCGCCGTCGTACGAGGCTACTGGAGTGAATGGGAAATACATTATTCGAGAAAACATTGTGCAACAAATTCATCGGCTTGGTGGACGCTTCCTCAAGCATGCTGGAGCAGATTGGGAGATTGCTAGTGACAAGGAAGCGATGGACAAAGTGGCTCATGGATTCCGTGCTCTACGAGGAAAAGGCGAGGGAGGTAGTGAAAAACGGTCTTCTCTGCAAAGGAAAACGAGTCAATCTTCTACATCGTCGTCAATGGCGATGGAGGGCGACAACGAGTTCCAGTTCGACGAGTTCGCCTCAGTGGCTCGTAGGAGCCACGAAGATGAAGACAATCATAATGATTCGTCCAACAAGAGCTGATTCTAGCTGAGAGGTCTCAATGAACGGGCTTCTCACACTAGATCCTTTTTGATATTTTGTGCTACCACTCTCTAACGTCATAATAAGTTTTAGTTGTTTCAGCTACTAGCAGAACCTCTGGTTGCCTATTCAATGCTAGCAAATTCACTACCGGTAATCCAAACACAATATTAAGATTTGTCTATAGTTGAATTGGAGCTGGTTACAATAGCGTGTGTTGTTACAGCGACGTCTACCGATATTGAGGTGGAGATACAGCACCCGTAATGTTCCTCGGCGACATTCCCTGTCCAAACGGATTATCCTCCTTTTGTGACGAGGAGGAGACGGTACAATTAACAATTTCAAAGCCCAAGTCCTCTCCTGCACTATAAACAACATTGGAGAAAGGATCCAATTCTTGGGAGGGAGAGGGCGACAGGAGCATGTGGCCTGTGTATGGGGCACAATGGCTGCTGGGGCTGCTGCAAGGTGACAGAGTTGGTGCCTGTTGTGCAACAGGGGATGCAGGTCGACTTGGAGCAGAGGGGTGCATGTTCGACATATTTCTGGGATGTTGAGGAACCAAGGCTTGGTAAGCTTCCGCCAAACCTGGTGTGGTGGCCGAAAGGCCCGCCACCTTCAGAACATGTACACAAAATGTCTGCTTCACTTGTGTCGACAGGGAAAGGTCATGTTCCATAGCTGCAAGGAGACTGGCATAGGCCAATATACTCGGAGACTGAGGCAAATTCAACAACAGTCCCTGTCTGATGAGAAACAAGGCTTTGGAGCGGATGGCTTCCACAGCATAGTCAGGCACAAGGGTCACAAACTGATGCAGAAAACATTGAGGCGTCGTTGGGTGCAACTTCCAAGCCAGCACTTTGAGCAAGCGACGTTCCATTTCGATTAGTTGGTCCACAGAGACGTTGGCTTGTCCAATTCGCATCAATTGATCCATGGGGAACATTTTTGTGTCGTGTACTTTAATGGCCAAACTCAGACAGGCAAGACCCAACAAATGAAACTCTTCGCTGGGCATCTTGTACATGGAACGATCCAAAAAGTTCATGGCCGTAGGAACAATGCGGGGAACCAAGTCGAATACTTCTACTACAGAGTACATCCATTGGACCACAACTGGCTTCCATGTCTCTGCTGTTGGATCTCGGGTGGCTACGTGATATTGTGCTTCCAATCGCAGCATCACTTGCAGCGTGTCGGAAAGATCATCTAATCTTCGCGCTGTTTCTTCGTCTTGTTGACTTTCTTTGGTGACTAGTGGTAAACATCTTGGAGATGAATACTGATTGTAGTAACTAGATTGCATGGACATCATCGTGGGGGTCTTTTTATACTCTGGGAAACGAGATGAATGTGATTATTTTTGGGTTTGTGACTTGGAGCGTCGATCGCACTTGCACAAATCGCGAAACGTGGAATTTCCGTCTATTTCCGTCTATNTGATTGTAGTAACTAGATTGCATGGACATCATCGTGGGGGTCTTTTTATACTCTGGGAAACGAGATGAATGTGATTATTTTTGGGTTTGTGACTTGGAGCGTCGATCGCACTTGCACAAATCGCGAAACGTGGAATTTCCGTCTATTTCCGTCTATACAAGGCACTTGAAGGGACTCGTCGGTAGCATGTCGCACCCCATTCAAATCATATTTCAGTGTCACATACTGCTCTTCTAACCGTTGGACGAATTCGGATAGGATCTCCGAGCTCTGCGGAACGATTCCGTTGGCCGTTCAGACACACCCTCGTAAGATTCTCTACAAGAGTCCCAAGTCCCACCGCGATAGTAGTGTCAGATCTTCGTATGTTGGATGTCTGTTAAAATAGTCGTTGAAATGGTTATTATGACAATGGCGGGAAACTGGGTGACAACGTGATGGTCTCCACGGGACTTGAGTGTTGGGGTGTCTTGCTTTCTCATCTATGAGAACTTTCGCTAACTGTCGCCAATATGTTCTAAAAAATTGTAGTCCTAAAGAGTAGACAACTCTTGGAGTCTCCAACAAACTAGGTTGTTCGTGTTGCATCCTGTACTATCTTTGGACCTCTCCAAGGTGTTGGTAGGCAAGACGACAGATGATGGCACGTTGAGCCTTCCAGTTCTACAGTTCTACTACCGGTAGTAGAGCAAACATATATCGTAATAAGATCGTAGAGTAATGCTATCAATCTTGAATGTGGTAATGGAGGAACACTACTGGTGGTGAGATCGTACACCACAAATGAACAACAATGTGAGAAAGAATATGCGAACGATGCTTCCCCACATCGTCTTGTTGACTTTTGGAAGTAGCGTCACTGGCGCTGTCAAGTGTTGTGAAGACAAGTTTGCACCTCTCTTGCACGTTATTACTACAGTAGTCAACTCGCAAAAGGCCCATTAAGAATATTCCCCTAAGCAAACGACTTGTTGTCATGGATTGACCCACTTCCTCTTCTTGTTGATGGATAACAGTAGTATGAGGTAGTACGTCCCAAACGATAGTGGTAGTACTACTCTTTCAACTACTTGATGTGTGGATGCGCTACTACAACTATCACCACCACCATCTCCCCACCATCTCCCCACCATCTCCCCTCCATCTCCACTATTCACACCATCTCGTGTAGTAGTAGGAACGTTGCCAATCAAATCTACTACTAGTACTGGTAGTAGTCTATCGAACCACGTTCTTCCACACACCTTGCCCACGCACGTGCGAACACCCCGAGAGTTGCAGTCGCACAAGAAGAGGAAAGGACGCCGTACGACGACGACCACGGCGACGTACAAACGACCCCACACCACCCATTCTTTCTTTCGACAACAACAACACCATGGCGGCGGCCTACCACCACCACCACCAGGAAGAAGAAGAAGATCAACCATGGATTGAAGATGGTAACGATGAAACATCTGATATCATGAATGACGACGAAGATTGCTTTGGAAGTTCTTTGTTTGCTACCGACGTCAACACACCTGTGGATACGTTTACTTGTCAATACAAGAGTAGTAGCAAGAACAACGATAGCAGCAACAACGATAGCAGCAACAACGATAGCAACTACCCAGATAGAACCATTACTTTGACATTAAAGGGTATCCGTGCGAAATATCCACATTTACTACAAAGTACTGGATTGACTGTTTGGAAAGGTTCGGAACAATTGTGTCAATACTTGGTGGATCATCCTCATGTGGTGGCTCATCGGACGGTGATTGAACTAGGTGCCGGTGTAGGTCTCTGTGGCATGGTGGCAAGCCAATTACAAGCCAACCAAGTCATCATGACAGACGGTGATTCCGATACACTAGTGAATATGCGAAAGAATGTAGCAGACAATCTATCTCCCGAGATTTCTGCCAAGGTGTCCTGTCAACAATTGGTTTGGGGACGACGTGGATATGGTCTTCTTGGTGGCGGTGGTGGTGGCGGTGGTGGTGGCGGTGAGAAGAAGAAGCAAAATCCACCAGGGACAGACAAGACAAGATTTGATGTCGTCATGGGAGCAGATGTTGCGTATGCACAAGGTTCTTTGGATATTTTGATGGAGACTGTGGAATCCTTGTTGTCTACTAGTACCGGTATGAAGGAGGGTGACAATACTACCAACGAAACAACAACCACAACCACAACAACAACAACCACAACAGCAACATCGGTGCCTCTGTTTTTGTTGAGTTATGTATATCGAGGAAGTGTAACGATTCAAGAAACCTTGGCAAGTGCAGAACGACATGGATTGAAATGTTTGGATCGATTGGAATTCTCCAGTGATGGACTCGGAATCTACCTGTTGACACGAAACTAACAGTACCATAGTACCAGTACTATAGTACCGGTAATACCTAGCACTACTAACCACAACCATCATGTCAAGGTAGTACCGGTAGCAACAGCTAGACAGTGGAATGTACCCAATCCAACACTAATACTACCGGTAGTAACAAATCTAAAAGCAACAAGAATATGTGAAACAAGTCCTATTCAGTTGTATTTGTACCCATTGCTCACGACAGCAACAGTAAATTAATTCCCTACTCCACAAACGAGCTTATGCGGTCTGGACAGACTCGACCTTTCCAAGCATCTTAAGACGGTTGGAGTCCATAACAGCGATACGTCCAAGGGCGGCGCATTGGGCAAAAGGCTCGACAAAGAGAGGAGCGGTGGGCTCGAACTCGACCTCGGCGGCCTCGAATTGGGAAAGGTCGGGGGGGGACTCGACCTTGGCTCCTCCGGTCTTCTTGGATTGCTTCCAAAGGATCTTGGTCATTTTGCAGGCAACCTTGGCGGTACGCGAGAAGATGATGGGGCAGTATCCGGTCTTGAGGACTCCAGGGTGCTCTTGGACGGCGACCAAGGCGGTGAAGGACTTGATGGGCTTGAGGGCGCCCTCCTTCTCGAGGTAGATGATGTCTCCGGGGTTGACCTTCTCGTCCTTGGCGATACCCTTGACGGACATACCGACGGAGTTTCCGGGCCCGGCGGACTCGAGGACCTTCTTGTGCTGCTCAATGGAGAAGATCTTCTTTCCGGTGAGGCCGGAGGGCACGATGCCAATGACGTCTCCGGGGCGGGCGGTTCCTTGCTCGACGGTTCCGGCGATGATCATACCAACACCCTTGATGTTGTAAATGTTGGAGATGGGAAGACGGAGGGGGGCGTCGGGAAGGCGGACGGGGGGCTGGATGAAGTCGTTGAGGGCGTCGACGATGGTGAATCCAGTGATCTTTTGCTTGGGCTTGAGGTTTGCCTCCCAGCCCTTGTACCAGGGGGCCTTGTCGGTCTTCTCGACGAGGTTGTCTCCGTTGAAGCCGGAGTATGGGATGAAGGGGACCTTCTTGGGCTTGAAGCCGATGAGCTGGAGCATCTTGACGAACTCCTCCTTGATTTCGTTGAAGCGGTCTTGGGACCAGTTGCACGAGTCCATCTTGTTGATTCCGACGATGATCTGCTCCACTCCGAGCAAGTACAAGAGGCGGGCGTGCTGGCGGGTCTGTCCCTCCTCGACTCCCAGCTTGGCGTCGGCCTTGGCGATGGCGGCCTCGAATCCTCCCTTCTCGGCGGGCACCAGGAGCATACCCACGTCGGCGGTGGCGGACCCGGTGATCATGTTCTTGATGTAATCCTTGTGGCCGGGGGCGTCCACGATGGTGTAGTGGTACTTGTCGGTGTAGAACTCCTTGGTGTTGCACTGGATGGTCACTCCACGCTCACGCTCCTCCTTGCAGGTGTCGAGGTAGTAGGCGAATCCGAACGAGGACTTTCCCTTCTCCTCGGCGATGGCCTGCAACTTGGTCATCTCACGGTCGGAGATGCCGCCCATCTTGAAGATCAAGTGTCCGCAGGTGGTGGACTTTCCAGCATCGACGTGTCCGCAGACAACCAAGGAAAGGTGGATCTTGTCAGCCATGGTGAAGATGAACTACCGGTACTACGTTGAAAAGAACGAAGGGGAACGAACGAGTAACTCGTTTTATGATGATGACCTGCGGGGTCCGTGCTGGTTGGTGGTTGTTGGGTGGCTGGTGGCTGGTGGCTTGTGGGGGCTTGCATGTCTCGCCGTACTTCTTCTACAAGAGTTCTACGTCACGGTAGCCTCTGGTACTACACCCACCAGCCGGACCCGGACAGAAACCCAACGAACTTGGTCATGAGTGGTCCTCGTTGCATGGTCGCTCGGCATCGACTGAGATTCCTGCAACTGCCGCGGCGAGATTCCTTTCCGGGTGATCCCGGGCTGCGGTCGTGGGAGCTGGCTTTTAGTAACGCCGGTAGGAGGTAATTGGGTGGTGGGAGGTTGGAGGTTGTTGGGGGGAGGTTGTTGGGACGGTCGACGGGCGTGCCAGGGCCACCTGCTGTCCGTCATCCATCTCCCTCTGGAGTAGGAGTGGGAGTGAGTACCATGATGGGCATGCACCTTCCTTCGACCAGCAAGAAAGATGCGGCCTTCTGTGGATGATTTCATGGCAGAATGGGCCTCCAGTCAACAGCAACAGCAACCACCATCGTCATCGTCATCGTCATCGTCACCATCAATGCAGCAACCACAACCACAACCACAACCACAACCACACATACAACTGCAAGAACATCAA
>WXVQ01000171.1:0-43276 GCA_013372465.1 Nitzschia sp. Nitz4
AGTATGTATGTGCTACTAGTACTATTATGATAATGATCTTTTATGAACGAGCACTACTTAAGAACGACGGATCCGACTTTCCGCAAATCCGGGTTGAACGGCCCTTAGAGATAGGCCGAACTGTGAGAGATTCTTCAGATAACGAGAACGCGGAGCTTCTCGTGCCATTCCGAGAAAGCGAATTCCAAGAAGCATTCCAAACTCTCTCGCAACACCAAGCCACCATCAAATGCGAGTAAAGGGTATTACAACAGCAACAATTTCGCCCATTGAAGGACTCTTCGAGATTGTCTTGACATGAGGGGAGCAGACGAAGACTTGACGCTCCAACCACCCACCAAAGTACCCCAAAGAAGGCCTCAAGTGAGTGATCAAGATGTCACACAAAACAGTGACGATGTTTCACCATCAAACCAGACATCGACCGCCCGTTCCGTGAAAACTTCGGCAAGTGTGTCGACTGAAAAATCGAAAAAGTCGTACCACAGAAAAGCAGCTTCTCATCCAGGGGCAGAGTTTGTTTTCTCAGATGAGGAGGATTCTAAGGGTCTTATCAAAGAAGGGCGAGGCTCATTTGAACTGTCAGGTCCCACCACAATTCCGCCTTCGTCGACTCCTTCTCCCTTCATCAACTATACAACAGAGCAAGTAGGGGCTGAACGTGTTCCGGGGTTAGTAAAAAATGAAGAAGAAACCGTGGTTTCCGATATGCCGACGGTTTCTACAATGACTGCAAGTACGCTGTCAAACTTGATCGGGCCTCAATTGGTCGCTGAATTGGCTCCCGATGAAGAAGATGTGGCTGCCCGAGTGGCGGCTCGGATTACCGATGACATTCAGGCGCGTCTCAAAGAAGAAATTCGAGCACAGCTCCAAACCCAGGATATTGCACAAGCTATTACCGTGGAGGCGGAATCCTACCATGGGAAGGAAAAATCAGCAGCCACCGGTGATGGCGCCGACAGAGATTTTATTTGTGGGCTTTCACAAAGAACATTCATTATTGTGATCTCCTGTATTGTTCTTTTTTGCGGTGTGTTTGGAGGTGTCATGGCGGCCATTTCTGGTGGCGGTGGCGACTCTGCGAATCCTGTTGTACCCACGGCCTCCCCGACCTTGGCACCAACGGGCACCCCCACCATGGCTCCAACTCCAAGTCCCACAGATGAATTCTCCATTTTTCGACGAGTCTATTTGTTGGAGACATTGGGGTCTCAGATTGCTCCCAACAATTCCACAGAAGAATGGGCCCTGTTTGAAGATCCTCTTTCGGCGCAATTCCAAGCCATACGATGGATGGCAAGTGTTGACGAGTATTCAGCTGAACCTGAAAAAATCGACGAAAGGACTCTCTTGGAACGATACGCTCTGGCTGTCCTCTATTTTGCAACATCTGGGTCCAATTGGGCATCGGCTATATCCTTCCTGGATGAATCAACAAGTGTGTGTCAGTGGAACAACGGGGTGGCAGTTGGCGACGCTGGTTTCAAAGGAGTATATTGTACAGACTCGAGCAATTTCGGTACTGTCACGTATGTCACTCTTTCCAGCTTGGGGCTTTCAGGAGCCGTGCCTTGGGAAGTTGCCTTGCTGGAGAACATGAGGATTTTCACGTTGGAAAATAATGCTCTATCGGGGTCTCTTCCGTTGCACCTTTTCAATTTGACTCAGCTTACAGGTATATCGTTTCAATCGAACGCCTTGAGCGGAATGATACCTTCTCACATGCCACCTCAACTGGAGGAGCTGCTAATGGGAGACAACATGATTTCTGGAACACTTCATGCCGACTGGTCAGAAAGCCTGACCAATCTCCGCACCTTGTCTCTGGGTGCAAACTCCATTGAAGGTTTCATTCCCTTGGAATGGGTGGGATTCTCGTCGCTGACCCAATTGGATCTGCAAGACAATCACCTGGTTGGAGCGATTCCCCCGTCGTTGGCTACCATGTCCCATCTCATGTATCTCTTCGTTCAAAACAATCGTTTGACTGGAACTCTCCCCAGCGAACTCGGAGATCTTTCCGAGTTACAGCAATGCAAACTTCAGAACAACCCGGGATTGAATGGTTCGGTACCAGAATCGTTTTCAAACTTGGAGTCCTTGACTGTATTCTTAATGGAGAATACAACGTTGACGGGATCGATTGACTCACTGTTTTGCAACACACCCAATCCACCCACTTTGGGAGCGGATTGCTTAGGAAGCACTCCTGAACTGGAATGCACGTGTTGCGAGTACTGTTGTTCAGCAGACGGAGCTACTTGCGAAGGCTTGACCGAAGCTCCCACTGCTGTACCTTCTGTTGCACCAACGGATGTTCCGACCACATCCCCCTCGGCGGCTCCCACTCGTGCCCCCACGACTTCACCCACCCGTCGACCTACTCCGGCTCCTGTGTTGCATCCAACCGATGCTCCCGTGGCACCAGTTCCCAATCCAACTCCTGCTCCTGTAGCACCTCCTACAGGGTCCCCCACTCGTCGTCCAACACCTGCGCCTGTGCCCCAACCTACCCCGGCACCCGTGGCTGCTCCGACTCCGTCTCCGACAAGACGACCAACTCGGTCTCCCACAGAATCTCCCACTCGAGACCCGACTTCTTCACCTACCCGTCATCCAACCCCATCGCCCACCCGCAGCCCAACCAAACCTCCGACGCGTTCCCCAACGAGGTCCCCCACCCGTCGACCCACTCCTTCCCCAACGGCATCTCCTACGGCTAACCCAACACCAGGCGCCACCATCATTCAAACCATCTATCCGTTCAAATACACAGAATACAAGGGAGAAATCACAAAAGATCAGCCCATCAGCGTTTTGTCGTCCCTCGATCTTTCTGGAACCGATCGTGGTTGGGACTATTACATGGAAATGACAGCTGGGTCCGATTCCTATTGGGAACTCTCCTTTTCTTCCAAACTCAGTGTTTCCAGTGGTCATGGCCTCAACAACATTCAAAGTATATCCGTTCGCATGAATACTATTGGACAAGCCAAACGACATCAACATCGTCAATTTTACATTTACAATGACGAAACCTCCTCGTGGACTTGGATAGGGGAAAACACCGAAGAAAATGCTTGGACTTGGTTGGACTTGACCATGACAGTTCCGACGAGCAATGGAGGATACTCGGATTATTTCAATTCCAACAATGAAGTGGAAATCATGATTGATTCTGACAATAATGATGATGTATCGAACATTGATTATTTGGCCATCACGGTTCACCTGTGATGAAGGTTGTGGACACGACGTGGTTGTCGTTGTCGTTGTCGTCGTCGTTGTGCCGCCATAGTGATACGTAGTATATAAAAACAAATACCTACGAGTACTACA
The DNA here is from genome assembly GCA_013372465.1 of Nitzschia sp. Nitz4. Lineage (NCBI taxonomy): Eukaryota > Bacillariophyta > Bacillariophyceae > Bacillariales > Bacillariaceae > Nitzschia > Nitzschia sp. Nitz4. The sequence continues at coordinate 3,343 of WXVQ01000171.1, forward strand.
GTACATATGCTCTCGTCAAATCGATCGCTGCATGCGTGAATGAAGGCGAGGTGGACTGATGTCCTACCATTGTCACCGTCCTGAGAATCATAGGAATCTCCTGCCACCAACGTTCCAACCGGTGTCCATTTTCGCCCCATGACGTCACAAACGCCATCGTTTTGAGTGATGCGTTCTCCCTTTTTTGAGCCAAATACAAGAACAAGATCACCACATGAACAGAACCGGAGAAGTTGCAAGTCATGCCCTATTGCCGCAAGATGCTGTATTTCTTGTAAACCCGTCTCTGGAATGGCAATAATGTTATCAACAGTCCGTCGAACAAATCATTCACTTGTTGAACCTTTTTCTGCTGAACGTTCCCACTATTATCAGTACTATTCGCCCAACACCACTTGCTCTTGTGTAGCCTGGTTTGCCATTTCGCTCTGGCCTGCGACTACATTGTAGTGGCAATGGTCCAGTCCTTGCACCGCAACCTTCCTCTTTTTCGTACCACTCACAAGGTTCACGACAGTAGCATACGCATGGTTCCATCCAACGGTGGTAAAAGGTCTCGAGGACTTGCGGAAGAAGAGTCAGATGATGCAGATTCACATCCTTTGAAGCCACCCACACGATTGTCATCGATACATGCTGCTTCTTTGGGAAGTTCCGAGGCTTCTGTGGTTCCTGTGGAAGAGGTGAGCAAGTGCAACCTCAAAAAGCCACCACCCTCTGCACCGACAGCACCAGGAACAACAGCAACAACAGCGCCCACAGCGTCAAAGAAGCCACCACAACCATCCAATACACCCCCAGCCCTGGGAAGCTCCGAAGTCTCCCTAGCTTCGGTTCCAGTCAGTGTGGTCAATGTCCCCAACTGTGCTCAGCCGACAAGGCACAGGGTCATCATCTCCAACGTTCCTTCTATGGTGCCTTCTGAACATGTCGGCGCTCTGACAGCTACCGCCAACACAAATAGAGGTTCCATGGATGCGGTGTATCATGGAAGGACCAACCGACACGATAGAATACCACCGACAATCACCACCACCAACCCCACTCCCGGACGTCGAACCTTGGCTCACGTGTCTCCTTTGGAACCCGACTATCCTCAAATTATCCTTGCGGCTCTGAATGCTGTTGCCCAAGAAGATGATGGTGCTGCGACTACCATGGAACACCCTCAAGCAACAAGGCCAGACCCCCACCGCGGCGTTCCTTGCGCCCCCATGGCACCAGCACAACTTCATCCCATCCAAGAGAGTGAAAGTGAAATCTTTGTGACGGCCATTCCCATCAATGTCGATCCTACTTCTGGAGCTGGAGAGATGAGTCGTCAGCAGAGACAAGAGAGAGATTTGATGGATAGAACTGTACAGCAACAACTATCCCGCAAGAGGCGGCAAGCCGTTTTGGTGGGTATGTGCTTGTGCTTTGCAGTCATGGGAGTCCTCGTCGGAGGGATCATGGGAGCGATATTGACGAAACAGGATACAAATCTATCGACCATTCCTCCTTCGACAATGGATGGGCCACGGCGATCCTACCTTATTGAAACGCTCGAACCATTTATGGCCACGGTAGGACAAGACCAACGTTGGCTAGAACTCATTGTGACACAAGATACGCCACAGTTTCAAGCCCTGCAATGGATGTCTGAAGTAGATGAGTATTCCTCTCAGCCACAAGACATGGATACCAAAGAACTCCTGGAACGCTATGTCTTGGCTGTGCTCTACTTTGCTACGTCCATGAATGCTGACAACGGGATTTCCTACTTGAATGCGTCTTCCAGTATCTGCACTTGGAACAACCGTCTTGCGGGCAGTGATGATCCCAAGGGTGTCTTTTGCACAGACGCACTTCCATATGGTGCACTCACCTACCTCGATCTGCATGCCTCCAATCTTATCGGCAATATCCCTTGGGAGATCTCTTTGTTGGAAGATTTGGAGACGCTCAAGCTGGAAGACAATGCTCTGTCGGGGACACTATCTAGTCAACTGGCACACATGTCGTCCTTGAAAAACTTCTGGTTGCAATCGAACCAGATGACAGGCAAGCTGCCATCCATCATGCCTCGCCTTCTTGAACAGTTGGTACTTACAGACAATCAGTTCTCGGGAACATTGGCAAGCGAATGGGCCACATCCATGCCCAATCTGTCTTATGCACAATTGGCTTCCAATCCGTTGAAAGGGACCATTCCTTCGGAATATGGGAGCCTTAGTCAACTCATATGGTTGGATCTGGAAGATACTCAACTCACTGGCACTATACCCACTCAATTGGGCACCTTGTCTAAAATGGAACGACTCTACTTGGAGGGGAATTCCTTGTCCGGGACACTCCCTGCAGAGCTTGGAGATCTTACTCAGCTTCGTTATTTCTATATCTACGGCAACTCCGATGTAACAGGGACCGTTCCAAGTACATATTCCCAACTGCATCAATTGGAGTCATTCTTATTTCATAACACATCCTTGATAGGGACAGTGGACTCTATCTTTTGTACTTTACCAGATAGGGGTTTCCCTTCTACCATGTGGGCGGATTGCTTGGGAGAGGAACCCGAGATGGAGTGCACCTGTTGTGATGTATGCTGTTCCGCCGAAGGAGGGAATTGTAGAGCGAATGTGGGCAAAAGCGAAGACGATACCATTTCCCTGACCCCACCCACACGCTTCTTACGATCTCAAGTCTCCTTCGATTATGAACCTTCCACCGTTCTTCCTGTTTCTCACTCCAAAATGGCTGTTCCACCCTAGGACGTCGAGAAGATGAACCTTGCCTTTCCCTGACTGCTTCGTGACTGACATTTGCACATTCCCAGTCGCGATTTCAAATCCTAGCGCACTCACGATGTCAGAAGCGTTCTGGTTGTTGATGTTGTGTTCCCCATAAGCGAAGGCTCTGCTCCTTCTTGCAATCCCTACCGTCTACTAGTACACTACAACATAAGCATACAAAGCTATTACTATTCTTAGAAGCGAAGTTGTTACTTCAATTTATTCTTGTCCATTCTCCTGTGAGTGAAGTCCAGATTCTGCCTCAAGCCACAAACCGATCTCGTCTTGGGACAAACGGCGAAGGATCCAAAAAAATACGCATGGGTATCATTGATGACAGCAAAGGCGACGAAAGTCCGACTCCAAAACCTGGAGCCGTCCAGGTTGCTTCCGATGACAATGTGTCGGGCAGCCTGAAGAAACTAGTCTCGATGTCAAGAGCTACTCCGGTACTTCAAAGGGATTCTCCAACAAGTTCATTTCGAGCAAGTGACACTGCAATCCCATCAGAAACTATTGAGAAAGACAAATTCAGGATCTCAATGCCCTCTCCTGTCCCTTCCAGAATGCCTCATACTGTTGACGGTGCAAGAGCGAGCGAAAAAGATGCAATCGCCTTGTCGCTCCCTTCATCTGTCCCTTCGCCTTCCATCACACATTCTGACAATGACCTTGCCATGGATTCACAACAAACAAATCAAAGTGAACAAGGCATCCCAGGTGATGGTATGGAGGGGTCCTTGCCTCAAGTCATGGCTGAATTAGCACCCAACACCAGCAATGACGTTGCTGCTCATGTAGCCCAGCAGCTCGAGGAACAAATGGACACCAAATGGCAGAAACGCTTACAGGAGGAAGTCCATACTCGTCTACAGGCACAGCGCCCACAAGGTGAACTGGTTGACGCAGTTCAAGTTGATGAGGAGGGAAATATTCTGGAACAAAAGGACACTCGAAGAGAGGAAGTAAGATCCCAACGACAGCGACGATTTCGAATGATTCTGGTGGTAGTTTTGTTCTTGACTGGAGGCTTGGCTGGTATGACTGTGGCTAATACCTCTTCCAGTGACACGACCTCGCAAACCACTGCACCAACCACTCCATCCATCACCACCTTCCCACCGACTATTCCTCCCACCTTTGCCCCAACCAATCCTCGTTTGAAATACTTGTTGGATACGTTGGGACCCTGGATCGCACCCAACAACAACACCGAAGAATGGGCTCTGTTGGAGAATTCCGAGTCACCGCAAAGCCGAGCTTTGACATGGTTGTCCGAGGAGGATGGCTATTCGTCTCACCCAGAAAATATGGAGAGTCGGATTCTCTTGGAGCGGTATGCGCTGGTCGTTTTGTATTTTGCAACATTGGGAGAGAGTTGGTTGAAGGATATTTCCTTTCTGAACACTAGCACGAGCATTTGTAAATGGAACGATGGGAGTGCCTTTGAGGAAGGCACTTCCTTGGGAGTGTATTGCTCCAGTGTCGATCAATTTGGTGTAGCCACTTTTCTGAATTTGGAAGGAGTCGGGCTGCAAGGAACCATTCCCCCTGACATTGCACTCTTGGAAAATTTGATCAACTTGAACTTGCAATACAATGCTCTCTCAGGATCCTTACCGTCAAACTTGGATACCCTGACAGACTTGGTCGGACTGTATCTAATGGCGAACGAGATGACAGGGACGTTGCCTATCCACATGCCTGACTCCCTCAAGGGTCTTTGGTTGGAAGACAACCACTTTTCTGGGACACTCCCCCGCGACTGGCCGAACATTGTGCCTAGCCTACTTTTGTGTTCCCTGTATCAGAATGAAATCACAGGGTCCATTCCAACCGAATATGGTGCCTTCCGACAGGTAGAGTATTTCGATTTGGGAGGAAACGACCTTACGGGAACCATCCCAACAGAGCTCGCATCCATGACGACTCTGACCACACTTGGTTTGGAGGAAAGTGATTTGCATGGAACAATTCCAACACACCTTGGGAATCTGCTTAACATTGAGAATCTCTTTGTGTACAGCAACCCTGGCTTGTATGGAACCGTCCCTTCGGAACTTGGCAATCTGGACAAATTGGTCTTCTTCTTATTCGATGGAACATCACTGACCGGAAGTGTAGACTCCATTCTTTGTCCAACAAATCAAGGGACATTTCCCGTGATGGTTGCCGATTGTCTGGTGGAACCAAGCAATGGCGACAACATGGACTTGATTGGCGTAGAATGCTCTTGCTGCACCATGTGTTGTTTGCCTGGAGGTGGAAGAGGTACTTGTGAGTATGTCTAATAGTAGTAGATTGATGTGTAGAAACACATTCCAGTGACTTTTGAACGGTAGATACAGATGTCTCCCGAAAATGCTATGGTCGGACTTCCGAATCTTCAATATCCATGACCAAGCAATGTCGTCCTTCCGTCCTTCTGTCGACGCAAACCACAACTCCTACAGCTAAATCACAAAAACAGACGGCGTTGTTTCATCCGAACTCCAACATCAGGAAATGGTTCCATGAGGGATTGAAATGAACGGCGTTTGCGTACCAGCAACAACAGCCACAACATGCTCTTTATAACTTTCTTGTGATTCGCTGAGTGGCCGAATGGTGTGAATCCACACCAACTTACCAGACACAACATGGAGGAAGACACAAAATCACCCAACACTACCGGTACCACTTGTGCTGTTTTGAAAAATGTACAAGATTCGACTTTTTCCGAACAAGCAGAAGAAAGCGTCATTCCTGGTGTTATGGCCGCACCCAAGAATCGAAAGAAAGATTCACCCCTTGAGCTCATTTCTATTTCTGCCGAGGGTGACGAAGTGGATACACAAGAAGCCCATACTGCCTCTTCTCTTGGTAATACCGGAACAGACCCATTCAAAGCCAAGTCCCTTATTGAGAAACAAGATAATTTGCAAATGACCTTGCCATCTCCCATACCTTCTTTTGTTGTCGATGCTGGTATGGCTACCAAGGAGGTTTCCAAGAAGCACATAGAAATTCAAGCTGTGCCTGGGTCTCCTGTTCCTCCAGCATCTACCACCTTTCCTCCACGACAAATAGTTTTAGCCACCCCACCTGTCAGCAGCGATGGCCAGCCAGCATCTCCACCGCTCGAACCAGGCACTACGAAGGACACTTCGTTACAGGTTGTGGCGGAATTGGTTCCGGATGCCGAGGAATTGGCGGCACGTGTTGCGCAACAGCTCGAAGAACAAATGGATTCCCAGTGGGAACAGCATCTACAACAAGTCATTCAATCCAAAGTGCTTGGTACGTCGTCTTCAGCCTCATCACGCCCAGTGGTGGAAGCGACGCTTGTGCAAGTGCAACCTGTTCCAGACAAATCCACAAATCAGGAAACTGAACGACGTCCCAAAGTTTGGACGTTACTGCTAGCGATGATCGTGATTGGAGGTGTGATTGTGATGGTCGTGGTTTTTGCCGGTAGAGGCAATCGAGGCAAAGGCTCAATACCCACAGAGGCACCGACGGAATCCAGTCCTGGAACAGAGTCTCTGACAACAATGCCTACCAATCCTCGACTCGAGTACTTCTTGGAAACCTTGGGACCGATAATTACTCTCAACAACGTGACAGACGAATGGGCCCTCTTGAAAGATCCTGGATCCCCGCAAGCTCAAGCTTTGATGTGGATGTCAGAAGAGGATGAATGGACGGCACATCCAGATTCCATGGATGTTTCACTTCTACTGGAACGATATGTGTTGTCCGTTCTCTACTTTTCTACATCAGGTCAGGAGTGGTCAGAGGATGTTCCGTTCCTTCTCACCAATGTCAGTGTTTGTGGATGGAATAATGGTCAAAACACCAAAGGAGCTTTCTGCGCCATCCACATGGATGGTTCTGCGCAGAATGTTACGAACATAGTTCTACACAACCTCCGATTGACAGGAACTCTACCTTGGGAGATATCGCTGTTAACGAACCTAGTCACTTTGAATGTGGAAAACAATGCCCTGCAAGGTCCTCTGCCATTTGCATTGCCATTCTCCTTGCAAGACCTACTTGTTACAAAGAACTTCCTTTCGGGAAGTCTGGCATCGAATTGGGCAGATACCATGCCTAACCTATCAAAAGCATTACTAGGAGACAATCAATTTCACGGATCCCTACCATCAGAAATGGGAGACCTGGCAGTTTTGGAGCGTTTCATTGCACAAGCCAATGATTTGACTGGCACTGTCCCTAGTGACCTCGGCAGGCTGAAGCTTTTGGAACGCGTCGATCTCAGTTGGAATCGCCTGGAGGGCACTCTTCCTACCGAGCTAGGAAACCTACAGAATCTAAACCAGTTGTACCTGGTCGGCAATCCTGCATTGAGCGGCTCTATCCCAAGCGATTTTGGTGGTTTGACAGCGTTGAATATCCTGTATCTTCAGGATACTTCTCTCACTGGCTCTGTTGACGCTACACTTTGTTTTCTCAACAACACCTCGCTGTCTATCACGGCAGATTGTCTAGGAGATGAACCTGAGCTGGAATGTTCATGCTGTATGCGTTGTTGTGACACAGAAGGAGAAGAATGCGAAGTAATGACATCGAGTTCTCGTGTCTAGCTTGCCACGGGTGATGCAGTCTTGCGATGGGCTGGACAATGTCGTCATCGTAACACCTCCGCTGCTTACTTTTGAACCATTCACCAAGGCAAGCCTGCCGCAAGTTAGGTCCAGAAGTATGATGAGTACGAGTACGAGTACGAGTGCTGTATAATCTGGCATCATGTCAATCCCTTCCATTAAATAACAGTTTCATCCTCCGGTAGTAGTACCGGTAGTACGGTAGTTGTTGTTCGGACGCCTTCACTTATCCTTCCAGATCCTGGAGTCCTTTAGGTCCTTGGCACTTATTTGGGCGAATGTCTTGAGTGATGTTGTTCTGGCACTCGAAGCGTGCCGCCTGGTTCACGTTGTGATCAACATGTTGTTGTTGTTGGTAGGAAAAAGAATGCATGCAGACGTTGCCAAGATCTGAAAACATCACTCTCTCTCTCTCTAGAGAGGTGACAATACTGAAGAGAAGGAAACCTTGATTCCAGACGTTGTTGGTTCACAAACAAAGCAACCAGCAATAACGGCAGCAACAAAGCAATATGCCCAGTGGATCCACACCACAGCCTCGCAATTCCAACTCGTCTGAGCCACAAGGCTCATCTCATCGAAGCAATAGGGAAAAATCATCCAAAACTGGCTCCTTGACTCGTCAAGTTGCTGCTACTACACCGGGAGCTGTCGCCGAGACTGGCAGTCCTCCAGGCCGAAAGAGAGGAAAGCGTAGTGGTAGACATTCTTCCAACGACAACGACAACCCTGACACTCCTTCTGGTGCATCTCCCAACGTTGTGAGTCCAACATCCAATACCAAACAAGCCTTGTCACAACTCAATGCCAGTACGGTTCCACCTCTCTGGCATCCTTCCACACCACCAAACACCACCAGTGTACAGTCAACCAGAAGCTATCCAGTCGATGATGATACTTCTCGAGGAGAGCCTACGGAAAGTGTAGGTGGAACAGCCACAACGGCAGCAACCATGACGGTCACGACGGCGGGTGCCGTGGCAGATATGCCACAAATTGTGGCTCAATTAGCTCCTACCGAGGAGGATGTGGAAGCTCGGATAGCTGCCCAGCTTCGAAAAGATATTCAACGTGAATTGGAACAATCCATGAACGCACAAGTTGTGTATCCCACAGCCACCGTTGCGGAGGAACAACCAAATCATCATGGATATCGAAATATTATAGCGCTCCTTCTTTTGTTGGTCGTCGCTGGGATTGTCGGTGTCGTCGTCGCCCTCACAAGAGATGATACTTCTACCATTGACAACACGGCTACCACGGCGCCTGTAAATCTTCGCCAAGAATACTTGTTGGAAATTCTAGAGCCGTATGTTTCCAACATGAGTTGGTTGGGTGACTTAGCTTTACCTCAAGGGCAAGGCTTTCAATGGTTGGTGGAAGATGATGAATTCACATCCCATTCCCAAAAGCTATCCAGCACACAAATTCTACTCGAACGCTACGCGTTGGCAGTCTTGTATTATGCCACCTCGGGGCCCAATTGGCCGATCGAGTATTCATTTCTGGATGGAACCACGAGTGCTTGCGAATGGAATAATGGAGGAAGGCCTGGCGAAGAGGAAGCAGATGGCATCTATTGCACAGACTCGACCCAATTTGGTATCGTTACATTCTTGCGATTGCACGAAGGAGAACAATTGGCTGGAAGTCTGCCCACAGAGGTGGGTTTGTTGTCCAGTTTACAGCACATTTCCTTGGACGGCAACGCTTTGACGGGGACACTACCGAGTGAGATTGGGAATCTCTCGGGCCTTCAAGTGTTGACACTCGCGGACAACGTCGGGTTGATGGGACCACTACCAGTTGAATGGGCTAACCTCACGAGTTTGAATTCTTTATGGCTTACAAACACCACCCTCACTGGTTCGATGAACGAGTTGTTTTGTACTCTTGACTACACGAGCATGTCTCTATCGGCCGACTGTGAGGGTGAAAGTCCCGAAATGGAATGCTCCTGTTGTCAAGTGTGCTGTTCTGCAGATGGTGAGCAATGCCTTTCTAGCAGTTTCGCCAGTGAAACGCCAACATGGCTGCCCGGTCCTACCAACCTTCCTACTTCGGAATATCGTGATACATTCTTTCCGTTGCCAGGAGAGGATACACCTCCTCCGACGACGTTCTTCTATCTGTTGGAAACGTTAGGACCATATATCATGCGCAATGAGACTGCTTTATACGATCGAAGCACTCCTCAGTCGCAAGCCCTTTTGTGGCTATCTGATGAAGACAATTTCTCAGCAGACCCTGGGTCAATGGAAGTTGAAACATTGTTGGAGCGCTACGTTTTGGCACTGCTCTACTTTGCCACTTACGGGTCGCAATGGTCCATCGACTTTTCTTTTCTAGACACAACCAAGAGTGTTTGTGATTGGAGCGATATGGACGAGGAAAGTCAAGGAGATGATATTATTACAGGAGTCCATTGCAATTCTACAGATATCGACGGCATCTCCTTTGTTACACACCTGAACCTTCAGGGAGTGGGGATGTTTGGTGCGATTCCTTGGGAGTTGTCATTGTTGGAGCATTTGGTTGTATTGCAACTAGACTACAATGATCTAACGGGACCACTACCGTCCGAGTTGAGCACCTTGCCAGCAATGAAAACCCTATCTGTTGGTTCCAATTACTTGAGAGGTCCGTTACCATCCAATTGGTCTTCAAGCGTGGAGGAGATCATTGTGACCTCGAACTACTTGACCGGAACCATACCAACCGAATGGGGCAACTCAGGTATGAAGAATCTGACAGTCTTACAGTGTGGGCTGAATCAGCTGCAGGGTACCATCCCGACGGATTTGGCGACGCTGTCATCACTGCAAAAGATGGATTTGGAAGCCAACCGGCTCACTGGAATTATCCCGACGGAGATCGGATTGCTGTCGACCGTGGAACATTTGTACTTGGAGAAGAACGAACTATCAGGCACTCTGCCAAGTGAGATTGGCAATCTCTCGTCACTCCAGACGTTCTATATTTACGGCAATCCCGGAATAACTGGAACGGTCCCAAGTGAGTTTGAGGGGTTGCAGAGTTTGGAGTCGTTCTCGTTTGAGAATACCACGTTGTCTGGTTCTGTGGACGCCATTTTCTGTCCTATATATGAGGGGGAGAGCCTTTCACTGTATGGGGATTGTTTGGGGTTGAATCCGGAAATAGAATGTTCGTGTTGTGCCATTTGTTGCGAACCAGACGGGGAGAATTGTGAGTACATGATATATGCGGCCAAAGTTACGAGTGGAGGGATGAGTGTGCCGGTAATGGGGACAACAACTTTGGTGTTGTTTCATTTGTTGCTGGTTTGGCTCCCTCTGGCATTAATATTGTAAACCTAAATGCACAACATATCAATTGTATTCGGTTTTATTTTGTGAAGCTAGTGTCGGGGTTGAGAGCGTGAAGTTTTGGAGATAGTTGCGTTTATGTTGAACTGGATAGAAACCTCTTGCGTCAATCCTATATTCATTTGCGATGTTCCCTTTTTGTATCTCTCATGACGGTCATCTTTGTGGTAGAGTCAAGAGCATTTCATGTCGGGCGGATGGCGGGCAGTCCCCCGAGAGACCGCCGGCCACGACCACCACCACTTCTACTACCGTGTCGCTTGTGTGTCAGGAAAGGCCTGCATGCTGCAGTTGTCGTGAAGGCACACTTTTCCAAAGCTGCATGGCCATAAATCCAGCGTTCCGGCGGCATCTTCTGGACTGCTGACTGATCTTCTCCTCCTTCTTGAGTAATGAAATGTTTCCTCCGTCCTTCTTCTACTAGTAGAGCAGCACCACAGTGCCACAAGATTTCCCGTAGGGAAAAGAACAAGCGAATATTATAATGGCAACATCTATGAATGTTACTTCTGCATTCCGACAAGCCTATTTGTTGGAAACACTCGGGCCTCTCATTGTCCGTCAGGATACACCCGAAGAATGGGCCTTGTTGGAGGATCCCCTTACTCCACAAGCAAAAGCCTTGCAATGGATGTCCGAAGATGATATTTTTTCCTCTGATCCAGAATCATTGGAGGACAAGATCTTGTTGGAACGTTACGTTTTGGCAGTTCTCTACTTCTCCACATCAGGTCCTGATTGGTATCCTATTTTTCCAAACGACCTTGCTTGGGATTTCTCAGAGTTTCCTTACCTGAATGAGACATTGAGTGTTTGCGACTGGAACAAAGCGAGCGGTGTGGAATTCAGTTTCTATGATTCACCTGCATCAAGTCCAAATCCAAATGGCTTTGGTGTGTTGTGCACGACGACCTCCGAGAATGACGTCGAGCTTGTGTCCTCGGTTTCATTGCATCTTTTGAACATGACAGGGACAACTCCATGGGAGTTGTCACTTCTGGAACGTTTGTCTCATTTGTCATTGCCTTCCAACAGGATCACAGGGACACTTCCACCCGAACTAGCGGATCTTTCGGAACTGCAAGACTTGATTCTGTCTGATAATTATGAATTGTCAGGAACCATTCCGACAGAGTTGGGAAAACTTTCGAAACTATCTAAGTTTTCTATAGTGAACACTCTCATTGGCGGATCGATTCCAACAGAGTTGGGAAACTTGCAGCAGTTGCTTGTCTTGGATCTCTACAACCTGAACCCATTGACAGGAACCCTCCCTACGGAGATTGGTTTGATGAGTAGTTTGACTGAGATTGCTATATTAGGGCAACTGCTTACAGGTACCATACCCACTGAGTTTGGTAACCTGTCGAACCTGAAATATCTTCATCTTGAAGAAATGCCTGGGTTGACTGGAACACTGCCGACGGAGCTCGACTCGCTGGAGTTTGAATTTTTTGCTTTTATCAACACATCATTGACAGGGTCTATGGAGTTCTTGTGTCCATTGGATTGGGATATGTATGCCCTATTGCAAGCAGATTGCTTGGAGGAAGTGGAGTGTTCTTGCTGCACTACCTGTTGTGATAATTCAGGGTATTGCGAAAACTCCTACGTGTCTGGAGGTTCCTTTCTACCTCCAGATTTTGTTACTGACGACGACACGGATGATAGCGACACTGATGACAACGACGCCAATGACGACTCTGAAACCGACTCTGCGAATGGCATTGTTGATGGAGGGGTTTCCGCTAGACTCAGTGTGCCAGTGGCGATTCTCCATGTCATGATTCTGTTCTCAACCTGCTTTTTGTGGTGGTAAACATGTGATGAAAAAGAAAAGGAAACGTATTTGATTTAGGATAAGTTAGCGTATTGGTATCAGTTGAATAGCCCTTGTTCGTACTCTGGAATCAGAGTACTGGTACCAGAAACAAAAGCTTCGTTTTGTGGTGAGTGGTCCTTTCCCCATTCATGGATAGGAAGTTCTGTTGATAGTGCTCGTTGATGATCCCTCCTTCCGAAACTTCGCCTCTTCTAATGGGCAGGGGGTGATACATATAACGGTACACTCCCGGTATTTTTGACTAAAACGTCAACACTTTATCACCGGGTTACATTTACTTTTCCTCCAGCCACCAGATTCTGATGATGCTTCTCCGTCAGACTTTGAAATAATGTTTATTCTGTACCATTCATTCTTGGTTTGGACCACAAAAGAGAAAGTAGAACGAATGCTATGACATCTACGAATGCTCTTACTTCTACATTCCGACAAGCCTATTTGTTGGAAACTCTCGGGCCTCGCATTGTCCGTCGGGATACACCCGAAGATTGGGCCTTGTTGGAGGATCCCCTTACTCCGCAAGCAAAAGCCTTGCAATGGATGTCCGAAGATGATATTTTCTCTTCTGATCCAGAATCATTGGATGACAAGATCTTGTTGGATCGCTACGTTTTGGCAGTTCTCTACTTCTCCACATCAGGTCCTGATTGGCAGCCATATTTTCCAGACGACCTTGCTTGGGATTTCACCGAGTTTCCTTACCTGAAAGAGTCATTGAGTGTTTGCGACTGGAACAAAGCGAGCGATATGGAGTTCAGTTTCTATGATTCGCTTTTTTCCAGTGCAAGTGGGATTGGAGTATCCTGCACCTCTGCTACTGCTTCGGCCAACAATAGCATCGGATGGGTAGTATCTTCGATTTCATTGAATCTATTGAACTTGACAGGGACTATCCCTTGGGAAATTTCCCTTTTGGAACGTCTGTCTCATTTGTCGTTATTCATGAATGAGATCACTGGGACACTCCCAACCGAGCTGGGAAATCTCTTGGGGCTTCAGGCACTATTGGTCGATAGCAACTCGAATCTATATGGAACGATTCCAACCGAGGTGGGGAAACTATCCCGACTCACCGAGTTTTCCGTGCATGGAACGCAAATAGGTGGAACGATTCCATCAGAGATTGGATATTTGCAGCAGTTGCTAAGCCTGGGTCTTTGGGCGACAAGCCAGTTTATTGGAACTATTCCTACAGAAATCGGTCACATGTCTAGTCTGACGGATGTATCCATTTCTGGGCAATTACTCACAGGCACCATACCCAGTGAGATTGCTAGTTTGTCGAATCTGAGATCTCTTTTGTTATATGACAACCCCGGTTTGACCGGGACACTGCCCATTGAGTTGAACATGTTAGAGTTGGATGTTTTCTCGGTGAGGAATACGTCATTGACTGGATCTATTGATTTTGTGTGTCCACAGTCTTGGAATGACTATGTGTTCTTTCAAGCTGACTGCCTAGAGGACGATGTGGATTGTTCTTGTTGCGACATATGTTGTGAGGATGGAGGGTATTGCGAAACGTACAACAACAAGTCGGATGGTTCCTCCATTTTACCTCCCGATTTCTTTGACGATGCCATGGATAGAGGACTTGCGATTCGCCTTGATGTTCTAGCTGTGATTGTTCCACTGTTGGTGACATTTTCCGTGTGCTCCTCCGCGTGTTTATTGTAAGGAATGCTGTAGTCGATGGTGCGGTAGGAGGAGCATCCCTCATTGTATAGCAACTACGAGTTCTGGTGCATGATCAAGCTTTTGGTTTAGTTGGAAATAGTAGGAATCCTAGGAATAACCTCCCGAGATTAGTATACAACAGCCTTCACTTTTTAGAGAAGGTTCATACTATAGTGGACAAAGGAGGGCAATGACTTTAATAGGAGGAGGAGTGCCTACCTAATAGTTAGTATATTTCTCATTGAGTTGAGTTTTTCGTGCAGGTAAAAGGAATTCACGGAATAGTAAGAATTGGTTCTGTTCCTGTCCCAACCTTGCCAGAACAAAGGTTACCCTTTGGGGTTCCTTAGTCCAACAAGTCACAAATGGCCGCCAATGGACAGACAGGAACTGTGAGGACAAGAGAGGCAATCGGCACTTGGCCATCTCTGGTCAATGCAAACGTTCCTCTTCCCGATGTTGTTGTGGTTGTTGTTGTTGGCATTATGATGTCAAGGATGAAGAAGCAGCAGAAATGTGTGATGAAAGATTACAACAAAACCTCGTAGTGATGGTAATGATGACTTCCATGCTCACCCTGGAGGAAGCAACACAAGAATCACAAGGATTCTTGTCCCAACGAGAAGGCCCGACTTTGTTGTCAGAGAATTTTGTGTTTTGCATAAAAGACAAAAGTCAAAACGAGAAAGTGTTTGAGAATGATCAAAGGCAATTGCGTATCAAATACCAGTATGGGTGATCATGGTGCTGCGGTACAACATAACACCACTTGTACAGCCACCACGCAATCCACCGAACCAAATTCCTCTGCTTTGTTTCCTGGTGCATTCCCATCTCATTCTCAGGCTGTATCCAATAAGGATCAAGAATCTATAAAACGTCGTATCTACCCTTCTCCCGTCCCACCTCCTTGTTTGGTGTCGAATGTGTTGAGGGAGAAGTCTCCCAAACAACACTACAAAGACGAGGCAAGACACCCCTATTTGGGATTGTTGCAAATGACGCAACCTTCTCCCATTCCTTCCTCCAGGATCAGTTGTCATCATGGAGACGTTGATCCTGGGGATGTCCCTATTTCACATGACCGACAGTCTGTGAATGTAGACCATGATGTAGAGGCCCAGAAGGACGACAGGAATTCGAGAGATACCACCACAACAACTACATGCACAGAGACTTTAATCCCGTCGTCTGTTTCGAACGATCCACCTATGCTAGTGGCCGAGTTGGCTCCCAACGAAGATGATGTGGCTGCTCGAGTTGCTTTACAAGTGCAACAACAGTTCACTTCGGAATGGCAACGTCTTCGACAAGAAGTGCAAGCTCAACTCCGAACCGTTCCAACAGACGTGGTCATGGCAGTTTCCATGGAAGATCCTACTCGTACTCACACCATCAATCCAACGAGCAACACTACCACCACGAGCAGTGATGTTTCCAAGAAGAACTCATTCACAACCATGGTTCCTTGGCGTCAGCGTTGTGGATGTTGTGACTTGTCTCCTATCATTGTTGCTGTTTTGATCGCAGCGCTGTTCCTTTTGGTCCTTGGGGCTGTCGCAGCTGTGGTATCCATACTCAGAGCTTCTGGTGACGGCACTAGTACCGACTCACCTAGCACGTTGTTGCCGACAAGTTTTGACAGTTCTACACTGATTCCGACGACATTGGACGGCACAGAAGCTCCTACTCGCCCTGTCACGAGCAACAAACCCACCGTGCCCCCTACGACACCAACACCAACCACATTGTTTCCCTCCACCGACGCAGGTTCGGGGGGGAATGCCGTACCAAGCGTTCCACCGACACCCACAGTGCCGTCCAACCCACCTACGTTCCCTCCTTCTCCTCGTCGAACCTTTTTGTTACAGACGTTGGGACCAAAAATTATTCCCACCAACTCTAGCGAAGAGCTAGCCGCAGTGCAGAACCCTCTCACTCCACAGGGACGAGCTCTGCAGTGGTTGTCGGAAGAGGATGATTATTCCGTGCAACCAGAAACGATGGAGCTACATGTCCTATTGGAACGCTATGCATTAGCCGTTCTCTACTTTTCCACATCAGGCGATGCTTGGTCGCAGAATGTTTCTTTCCTGGATGGTACCAAGAGCGTATGTGACTGGAACAATGGGGTCGAGATCGGTCAAAGTGTGGGTACNCCACCAGAGGCGTGTACTGTGAAGACTCGAAGCATGTGGGTCAAGTGACCTACTTGATGCTAAAGGAGATGGGAATGGCTGGGACACTGCCATGGGAACTATCTTTGTTGGAGCATCTCGTTGTGTTCTATATGGAATATAACACACTCACAGGATCTCTACCATTGCGTTTCGGAGAATTGCAAAGCTTGGACGCCATTTGGCTTCAAGACAATGAGCTTACAGGCCCGCTGCCTTTGGACCTGCCTCCATTGTTGCACCAATTACTTTTGAGGGGCAACAGCTTGTCGGGTGTTCTGGCAAGTGAATGGGTCAGTGCAATGCCAGACTTGGAGTATCTGTTGCTGGGCCAGAACCAACTAGAAGGAACCATCCCTTCCGAGTGGGGTTCTTGGGAGCAGCTCAACTTTTTGGACCTTGAAGCAAATCAAGTCACAGGAAGCATCCCATCTACGATCGGGTTGCTAACACGTTTGGAAAGACTAGATCTCCAATCCAATCAGCTTTCTGGCACACTCCCGACGGAGATGGGGAGTCTATCCTTATTGACGACGCTTTACATTTTCGAGAACTCTGGATTGAGTGGCTCGATTCCAAGCGAAATGAGCAACTTGAGTCTTTTGGAAGACTTTTTGTTTGAAGGTACATCTCTCACTGGATCTGTGGACGCTCTGTTCTGTGATCGAGTTCCAGGGCTGACGGCCATGGGAGGAGACTGTCGCGGGGACGACCCCGAAATCCAATGTTCTTGCTGCACATACTGTTGCACTGCCGGAGGATATAGCTGCATCTCTACCTAGAGTCACGAACGCATGAACGCTGAGAGTAGATACTAATATTGCAAACAGCTTCCATAGTTGTAGAAGTTTGTTGCCAAGGCTAGGATTAGTCAAGAGTGGCTTGACAACATGTGTACATGGTGCTCTTCTCTTGGGGGTCCTCCTCATCTCCTGTCGTTTGCTTTGCTGGTTGTAAAACTGGTGTTTTCTTTCGCCGGGGTAGTACTTCTTGTTCTTGTAGTACTGGCTACTATATGGAAGGTTTGGTAACCTTCATCCTACTAGCTGCTGCCTTATTTTCTTGGTACGGTTGCTTGCTTGACAAAGCCCGAAGATCCTTTGTCCTCCTAGAACCAGAATTCGTCATGATTCCATCGACTTTTTGGGGAGTTAGTTAGTCCCAATGGTCAAGACTCCATCGATCCTTTTGGGGAATTAGTTAGGCCCAAAAGCAAAATCCTGACGCCTACGGAGGGTGTCTTGTTTTACTCGCAGGCAATCACATTTCATCACATCCACTTCGTCGGCAATCGTCCCATTGGAAGAAGCACAAGAAGAGGATGAACGATGATACCACAAACACCATGGAGGGATCACAGGCTGTAGGAGAAACTCATCCTGCGATCAGGAAGGTGAGAGCCAATCAATCCATTGCATGGTTGTGTTCCTCGGAACATGGTGGTACGACGAAAAAAAGACTACCAGTAGGTGCCGTACACTCACCAGTAGCGTCTCGTTGACTCATATCCAACCCAGGAAAAAATGAGAAAGAATTCAGAGATGTTGCAACTAATTGACCCGTCATCTGTTTCAGCTACGGGAAATGTACAGGTAGAGACAGATTCCATTGGAGACCGAAACAATGAAGGAACATCTCGTGGATCAACATCATGGACTGGTGCAACAACCATATCTTCCACCGCACCACGAAGCCTATCATCGGAGTCTCCACCAGGAAAAAGAACAATAGCTTCAACTCAAATCACTGAGGGCTCCTCGTTGATCAAGTGTCGTCACACAAGTAGCAGCGACACAACGCTGAGTTCAAAGGACAACCCTCATGTCGCCACCAACTTCGGACTTGATATTCGAGCAGCCAAATCACGCATCGCCAACCAGGAAAGGCAGAACAAATCATCCAAAAAGGGTTCCTTGCATCTACTTCCTGCCACCATGCCAGGGGCAGTTTCAGAAATAGGCAGCCACGTTGCACCGATAAACAGTCACCCGAGAGAGTCCCACAAGCCCAAGGGCACTTCCACTGAGGAGCCTACAACCACTGGCAAACTTTCCAAAAAAGGTTTAGCTCACATCGAAGCAAGTTCAGTTCCGTCGTCCTCTTTACCTTCTTCGACAAACACCTCCTGTGTACCGTCCATACATCCAGAGCGCGAAAACATTGTGTTTCCACGAACTGGAGCCAATTTGGGCATGTCCCAAGTTGTGGTAGCACACCTGGCACCCACCGATGAGGATGTTGAAGCTCGGGTAGCCGCTCAGCTCCGAAATAATATTCAACAAGAGTATGAACAAGCCATGAATGCGAAGGTTGTATATCCCACGACCACAGCGACGGAACCGAGTGGCTGTTTTCGAAAGCGAACAACGATTTGCCTGGTTCTGTTTTTGTCGGTTGCCATTATTGTCGGTGCCATCGTTATTTTCAAGAGATATGGGGCTGCTACTGACACAATTCCTTACAGTGAGTTGTTGAATACTCGTCGAGAGTCATTGTCCGACACTTTACAACCGCATATTGCATCCACATATTTATTAGAGGATCGTTCCTCCCCTCAAGGAAGGGCCTTCCAGTGGTTGGTTGAAAAGGATCAGTATACGTTGCATTCCGAAAGGTTTTCGAGTGCGCAAGTTTTGTTGGAGCGGTATATTCTGGCGGTTCTGTACTATGCCATGTCTGGGACTAGTTGGGCTAATGAGTTCCCATTTTTGGATGAAACGAAGACTGTTTGCGAGTGGAATAATGGCGGGACTCCGGGGGAAGAGGAGACAGCCGGAGTCTACTGCACAGACTCCACCAAATTTGGTATTGTCACCTTTCTGCGCCTGCACTTGGGAGGCGGCTTGACAGGGAGTATTCCGATTGAGATTGGATTATTGACGAATCTACAGCATTTGGCTTTGGATGGAAACTCCTTGACAGGAACTCTGCCTAGTGAGATTGGTAATCTTTCGGACCTCCAAGTTCTGACTCTCGCGGACAATGCTGAAGTATTGGGGACCGTGCCTGTCGAGTGGGGCAACCTGACGAGCCTAAATCTCCTGTCGCTTACAAATACTACTCTCACTGGCTCGTTGGATGCGTTGTTTTGCCCGATCAGTAATCCAGCCATTGATATACTGGCCGACTGTGAAGGAGAATCTCCTGAGTTGATTTGCTCCTGCTGTCAAGTGTGCTGCTCTTCCCATGGAAGTTACTGCCAAACAAACAGCTTCGACACCCCTGCTCCTACCCGGATTCCAAGCGGTACCTGGTACCCCACTCCAGCACCTAGTATGCTGCCGACATGGCCTTACGTGACCCAGTATCCGACCGTCGATGTCTCTTTCCGTCGGAGCTTTTTGCTCGAGACATTGGGAACTCTGATTGTCCTGAACGACACATCGGAAGAGTGGGCCAAATTTGATGATTTGCGCTATCCTCAAGCTCAAGCGCTGCAATGGATGTCAAGAGATGACTATTACACTTTGAATCTTGAATCAATCGCCGTTGACAATTTGTTGGAACGCTACGTCCTGACCGTGTTCTATTTTGCACTAAATGGTGTTGATTGGTCGAATGGCTTCCCTTTTGTTGACGCAACTAAGGATGTTTGTGCTTGGAACAACCAGGATGAAGAGAACCAAGAGGATGATATCAAAGGAGCCTACTGCGATTCTGTAGACGACAATAGCACTTTTGTCACACACTTGAATCTACAGGGCCTGGGAATGTCTGGAGAAATACCATGGGAGGTGTCACTGTTGCAGTACCTAGTGGTTTGTCAATTGGACCACAATGCACTAACTGGACCATTGCCGTTGGGTTTGGGCAATTTACCAATTTTGACAACATTGTCCCTCAGCTTCAACTTTTTGAGTGGAGGGTTGCCTTCGACTTGGACGTCAAGTTTAAAAGAACTCGTCGTTACCTCCAACTCTCTATCCGGAACAATACCGAGTGGGTTAGGAAGCGCAGCTTTGAAACTGGAGTACTTGGAATGTGGGTTGAACCACTTTGAGGGAACTATTCCTTCCGAGTTGATGACATTGTCATTTCTCCGAAGGATGGATTTTGAAGGAAATCATCTCATTGGAAGTATTCCCACCGAGATTGGATGGCTATCTAGTGTGAAATATCTGTTTGTGGAGAAGAATATGTTGTCCGGAACTTTACCGAGCGAGATTGGAGACCTCTCCGAACTCCAGGTGCTCTATGTCTATGGCAATACCGGCTTGACCGGGACCATTCCGGAAGAGTTCGATAGGCTGCAATATTTGCAGTCATTCTCATTTGAGAATACATCACTTACAGGCTCTGTGGAGTCGATATTCTGTCCGATTTCCGACACTGACAACCTAGTACTTTATGGGGATTGTCTGGAATCGAGCCCCGAGATTGAATGCTCCTGTTGCGCAGTTTGCTGTGAAGCTGACGGGGGAAATTGCCATTTCATGATATATACCGACAATATACATACCGGCAAACCAGATGGAAGCGGAGGGAGGCACACATTGTTTGTTGCATGCACAACTACTATGGTTTTGATTCAACTATTCCTGTTTCAGTGATTTCTCTCGTGGTAATGTTGCTAGTCTCTACAAATCTCCACTCCAATCCCGACTACAAAAGGTTCATGTTCAGAACGGATGTGTTCAATGCTTCAATTCGAAGTGCAGTGGAATAGTCGAAAACGTAAACGAAAACTACCGGTAGTACCGGTAGTAAACGATTATTTGTATCGCTTGCTTTCTTAGCTTGACCTACTTCTGGAATCCGGGTCATGCATCTCCAAGATTGAGTCGTTTGGGTCATCGCAGCTAGAATGGCGTCGCGAACCCAAGGCAACAAAATCCCTTCCAGTTCGTGTTCTCTTCTTTCAACACGAAGTCTGGAATGTTGTTTCCACCAACCATCAAGTCGATGCACCTTCATTCAACAATCAACCACAAGAAAATTTGAATCATATCATCAAGGTGGTTTCCATCTGAAGAAAAGAAGCGACAATGAAGGGACCCAAGCGCCAGTTCTATCGCGATTCCGGCGAGGACCCAGTCGCTGCCCCACCAACACATACAGACGGTACAAGTACCAACATTCATGGCGGCGTAAGTCTTCCTTCTGTTCAAACTAGTTACACCATGTCCTCGAGTTCAGACAGTGCCACACCAACGTCACCGTCTAGTCCGAAGAAAGGCAAAAAGGCAAAGAAATCCAAAACGATTAAAAAGGAAGAACCAACGCATACCAGCACTCTTGCTGCGAAGACAAGTGATACTCCGCAACCTTCGCGTCCTGATCCAAAAAATGAAAAGTCGAAACAGAAGAAATCGAAAAAGCATACGGCTGCGAAACTCACAACACCAGGAGCCGTCAGAACAAGCTCCAAACACCATACCAAATCTCCGAGAAAGGGAGAACACCACCAGAGAGAGAGTCTCCAGCTCACACATCCAACCACGGCACCTTCCCAAGTGACCGCCTCAGGAGGCAAAGCAAGTTCATCACCAATCTTGGACGATGTAGTGTCACCTGGGATAGTTCACTCCAAGTCTGAGCGGCAACATACACACAAGAAATCAAAACAGGGTCGCGAAAATGCCTCTGCGTTTGGTGCGACTCATGTCAATGCCTCCACGAATGCGAACGAACGTAACCCAGAGACCCTGCAGCTTGTACAGCCTACAGCGGTTCCGTCCGCCTTGAGGACCAAGGAACAGGCAAAATTGCCTCTTGGTGGAGGAGATACTCCATATGAACCTGCTGGTATGGAGGACGTGGATGGTTCAACCACAACAATGACTGGCGCCACCACCATTTCTTCTGTAACCCCCCAAATTGTGGCAGAGTTGGCTCCCGATGACGATGAGATGAAAGCTCGTATTGCCCAAGAACTGACTGTGGAGATTGAAGAGCGTCTTCGACGTGAATTCACTCAGCTACAACGTGCCACGCCTGCAGGTGGTGGTACAAGCAACGGACCTATTATGGTGGAGGCGATTTCGGTGGAGAAACAAAACGACGACTCTTCTGTTTCTGAAGCTGCAATGTGGTGGTGCGGACTGCCTCGACGAACCTGGATCCTCGTTGCCTTGGTCTTCACTCTTGTGGCAACTGTGATTGGCGTCATCGCAGGTGTGGTCCAAAATGGCAACAACAGCCTGAGGGGAGGACTCACAAGTGCTACAGAAAGTCCCAGCTCAGCAACACCCACCCCAACTGTGGAGAACACTTCTTCCACACCGCCAAGCAACCAGGGCAGTACTACCACGTCAAACCCTAGCGCAACCGATTGGCCATCACACACGGACTGGCCTTCCTCCGATTTCCCAACAGAAACCCAGACTCCATTGCCTACCGAGACTCTCACACCTAGCCTTCCTTTGGCTTCCCAAAACGATGTTTTGACTTGCATCTCGGTCATTGATGAAAACGATGGATACGTTCCTACTAACGAATGGGCTGACTTTCGTGCGACCTATCCGAATCGTCCCATGTGTCTCCTACAACCCACAGCTAGCATAGGAGGTCTCGGTATCCCAGATGCCTTTTACTCGGAAGGAATCAACACCTACACGAACGTCACACGGGACGGACACGATATTTTTGACACGAGTGATTGGTATAACCTTTGCATGCTGGAAGAATCTCGCAAAGCTGGAATTACCACTGTCGTTTTGTTCATTGATAATTCTGGAAGTATGACTACTTCTGCCGTTCAAAACGCTCATGCAATGTTTACGCTGCGAATGGAGGACAAAGGCATGACCATTGTTAGTGGAGTCTACAATGATATGGAAGACTACATATCTCCTTGTGCTCTGACGGATTTGGAGGATGTAACCTATCCACCTTGGGTGACGTAGTCTTTAATGGACTGCAAGGTAGTTGCGCACGTTCCTGATCCTTGGTTCATGGTTGGGTGGTTCTTGTTCTTGTACATGCAAGGAACCCTTTCCTTAATGTGTTTCATTTTCCCCACAATCCTGTCGTTTCTCAACACACACCAGGTGTGCGTCCAGGAAGACCTATCCGACGTTAGAATATTCTTCTCATTGCCCCATTTCCACAAGCTGTCATGGAAAATATCCTGCTGGCCACAAGCAAGTCACTGATAGTGTAGTATGAATCAAAGTTATCCCACGGTGAAAACATAAGGAATCAAAGAGGCGATAGTCACACATCTGCAAAGTGGCGTGTAGTACGAGTATCTGTAAGGATGTCATGCATTTCGATTCTTTCCACTGTTGGATGCGGCAAAAAATGTGGTATCAAATCGTCCGACTCGTGTGACGTCTGATGATGATGTGACCACACGTACACCGGTACATCATGCACGTCTGGCCTACATTACGACAACCTGGGAAAGGGCCGTCGTCTTGTGAGAAAAGATACAAACCCTTCTCATAGCATCATCCTTGTGCATGTGGATGGAGTGATTGATTCCCACACCACCATTGCGTCCACTTCCAACCCTTCCACCAAACAACCAACAATCTAACATCAGCAATATGCCACCAAAGCGCACTCCCGACAACAAGACCAAGGGCAAGAACAATGCCAACGCCAACAAGCATTATGACGCCGACCCGTCTTTTGAGCAAGTGATTCAACTAGCCTTGGAATGCGGCTACAAAGAGTACCGTCCCACTATCTCGGCTACTCTCTATTTCGTGGAAGCCAAACCTACTCCAGGAATGAAACCTATCAAAATCAACGTCTACCCTACCACGCGTAGCATCATGACATATCTTGATCACCCCAAAGCCGGTGTCAATGCTCTCTGGCGCTCCAACGCGTACGATGATTTGGCTGAATTGCGGGAACTTTTCATGAATCCTCGGGCTCACACTGACAAGGGATATCGAAACAAGGGAAAGGCTGTGCGTGGATGTGTGCAATGTGGAGAAATGAAGGCTCGAACTGAGTATACCAACAACCAATGGAGCAAGGGACCCGATGTCAACCGTTGTCGTTCTTGTATCGAGGCTGGACCGGCTGCAGCATCTGTTGCTGCTCCTGAGGCAACCAATATGCAAGGCGACGCGACCCCTACGGTGGTCATTGAAGGCTTGGAAGAGTTGGGTCTATCCGATGACGGAAACGTTTCTCTTCGCGATGATATGGAACGTCGTCAATTCAATTGTCCCGAATGCCCCCAGAATGGACGCGGAGAATTTGTCTTTTTCAAAAAGGTTCCCGTTCACAAGCCTATTGTCAAGTGTCCCCAGTGCAAACGCGCCAACAATGGAAATTGCAAGAGATTGCATCCCGTTCCCAAGGAGGAAGAGCGTGGATATGGATTGTACAAGTGTTCCATCTGTAACGATAAGTGGGGATCCCAGCGAGGTGTTGCCAACATGGGTCAAGAATGTGGCAAGTGTTTGAATGAAGGGCGTCCCAACGTTTTTGTGAAGCCATTCCGTTTGGGTCCAATTTACAATGGACGCGGTGGAGGCCGAGGCGGTGGTGGCCGTGGAGGTGGCGGTCGGGGTCGTGGTGGCGGACGTGGTCCTCGTCGTGTTCCCCGTGAAACTATTTCCGAAGAGAATGAAGTTCAACCCGTATACACTCCATCCGATCGCCAACGAAGTGATAACTTTGCCCAGAACAATTCCTACGTCCCTACCCCCGATCAGACGCGTTCGTATGATTTCCAACCTGTTGAAGCACCTTCTACTCCTGCCGTTCCTCCTGGTTTGGCTCCTGTGGAAAACGCTCCACCACCTGCAACGGCCCCAGTCCAGCCCAACAGCAGGGTTCACAAAGGATATCATCACAAATGTGAAGGATGCGCCAAGGGGCTTTGCCGTCGTCGTCGCATGCCCAAGAGTAAGGTGCATGTCGTCTCGGATGGAGATACTGTCTCTACACGCGGTAGTATCAAGACGAATAGTGAAGTGGACAAGTCAGAGTTCGAAGATCGTGACTTTGGATTTGGATTTGACGATGAGATTGTTTTGTAACGTTTGATGATTTATGTATGCTTTTCTGATACAAGGTATTTACGTTGTGGATTCCCTTAGTATATAGTGTTTTTGTATGTGTATATGAAAAGTCTCATCAGGATTTGGTGTGTGCATTGTTTCAGTAGACGATAAAATGATGGATGGGCTCGGCCAGACACGAATGCTAGCGAATTTCGATACGGACGCTTTCGATTGATTGCTGCGATTACTCAACCAAGACAACAATAACTTCCTGTTGGATGTAATCGGGGAATGCGACCCAAGATCACGAGAAAACAAAATGATGTATCTACTACTACGCTTTGGAATATACTCACAAATAAATGCCTAAGGACAGACATCGCAAAGAAAAGTACAATGTCCTTCTCCAGAGAGATCCAATGGGTCCCTCCACAACTACAGCAAGGCCCACAAGAGACGGATATTCCAAGGAACATCGGAGTCCGCGAGGAGAACGACTCATGTCAGATTGTAATGGCAATCCCTATCGGTCCCGATGATGCAACTTCTCATGGTGATGCCACTGCTGTGGTTGCGGAGGTCGTGGCAATGGAGGCTGACTCCTTTTTCCTCTGGGTGGAGTTGAGAGCATGGGTTAAAGGGCTTGTCATTTTTGTTCCTTTAGTGGCTGTAGCTCTCATACTTGGAGTGGTCCTTTCCATGTCCCACGGTACTGATAGAGCTGCCACCACGCCATCCATCCAAGCTCCAAGTACAATGGCGCCAACCAACAGTACTGGTCCACCAGCAACTCTTCTTCCTACTAACCCTCGACGCACGTATATCTTGGAAACCCTTGGTGATCAAATTGCTCCCGATAGCACGACCTTGGATCTCTTTGAATTACCAGAGACGCCTCAAGCACGAGCCCTGCGATGGCTATCAGAGGAGGATGTCTTGTCTTCCGACCTGCAGTCCATGAGTACGTTCGTCTTGTTGGAACGATATGTACTGGCGCTCCTTTACTTTTCAACGGTTGGACCTGAATGGCTATTCGATTTCCCGTTTCTGGATGCAATGACAAGTGTTTGTGAATGGAACAAGGGGAGTACCCAAGGAACAGATGATGACAATGCCAACGGCATATATTGCCTTGTCTCTGGTGATATCGAGCTCGTCGATTCCCTGCAATTACAGAAAATGGGTTTGTCCGGCACGATTCCCTGGGAGTTGTCTCTTTTGGAGCAACTGCATACCTTGAACGTGGGAAACAATGGTCTGAGAGGAACCATACCTACCGAATTGGGTTCGCTCTCAAACTTGCGGAAATTGCGCGCTGAAGGGAACGCCCTGACTGGGCGATTGCCTGACGAATGGGGATCGAAGTTGGAAGAGTTGGACTTGTCGTACAACTACTTGATGGAGGAATTGCCGAGTGCATTGGGAGACTCATCCTCCAAATTGAAGCGCTTAAGACTGGGATCCAACAACATTCGGGGTACCATTCCGACCGAGTTCGGCAAGAACTTGCCAGTGCTTGAAACGCTGGAGCTCGCCTCAAATGATATCCATGGGGCCGTCCCCACAGAAATTGGCTGGATGACTCTTTTGCAGGATCTATTGCTGGAAGAAAACTCATTGTCAGGATCCCTTCCAAGCAAGATTGGTCATCTGTCGCTTCTTTCCGAACTATCCGTCTGGGGCAACACGGAGATGTCGGGAACCGTTCCTGACGAATACAGCAATCTGAGTAGTTTGATTAGGTTCTCGTTGGAAAATACTTCCATCACTGGGTCTCTCGACTCGATCTTCTGCACTATGCAGCAAGAGACGGATCCCAAATTGTATGCCGATTGCTTGGGTGAAGAGCCTCAAGTCGAGTGTTCGTGTTGTTACTATTGCTGCTTTAGTGATGGAGCAGAATGTGATTACATGTAAAAGATATCATCATCAGAATGGGTGAAGGAATCAAGCTAGGACAAAAAGTAGTAACACAAGAATGCGAAGCCAACAACGCGAACTCCCTCCACCAAGACCTTCTTTTCGAACATGAAGCCTTCCACAACCACGGCTCCTGCTGTTTTGTTGTTTGCTGCGATTACAATCAAACCACAACATACAAAGTCTCGAATGTTTTGGAGCACCTCAATTTTCACTTGTTGCCAGTAGCTAGTGCAGAATTATCTATAGTGGTGGAGTAGCTGCCTAGAGACGGTTTCTCCCACAATTGGATCCATTGGTTTCGGGACTCGCGGACACCCCAACATGAAATCACCATCGCAAGTGCCACAACCATCTCTCAAACCAAAAGGGTATCCAATCATTGCCAACATCACTTCCTCGACTACCACAGCTACAACAGAACTTGGCTCGGTGACCTCTTGGTTCCCGAATCGAGCCACGAGTCCAGTAGCCATCGCTGAAACGGACGACCATGACCAACAACGACAACGACAACGACACAAAAAGTCTTCTGCGGCAGCACACCGCCGCCATCACCCTCTCCACCAAGCATCGGACGATGGTCATGTGAGAATTATTCAACCAAGTCGAGCTCCTCCGCCTCGTTCCTATTTTGACGACACGACATCTCCTGCCTCTAGCCTAGAGAAGCAGAAGGAGAATTCACAGTTATCGTACCAGTATCCGTTTCATTACGACCATGACACGAAACGTTCTGCCAAAGAAGAGAGCGTAGGAACACATGGAAAGGAAAATGCTAGAAGATTGGGATTGATTCAGCCCGGTGTCCTTCATGTCACTAATGATGGTGTGCAAAGGGTGTCCACTGGTCAGGAAGGCAAGAAACAAGGCAAAGGCAAGATTCCTGCCGATGACAAGATTCATTTCCTCGAGCCTGGCGCTGTCAATGTCGTACAACCTATTGAAGCAATACAACAGACTTCCAAATCGGGAAGAATGAGATTGATCCAACCCTCCCGTCTGAGAACTGATGATGGCGATGATGCAATTATCAGTCCTCCTACACCACACTCGGACCAAGTGACCACTTCGCCAGAGAAAGATTTCGATACAAATCCAATTATGGCGGAACTAGCTCCTGAAGAAGATATGACCGATCGCGTGACACGCCAAGTTACTGATGAAGTCACGGAACGGTTACGAAAACAATTTGAACAAGCCAATTCACCTGACAATGCCTTGGTCATTGAAGGAGTTGTGCCAGAAAAGGATACGTTTCTTTGTGGCCTTAGCTTGAGAACATGGATCGTCGGTCTTGTACTAGTGGTCCCCATCGTTGCTGGAGTAGTTCTGGGTGTGGTGGTTTTGGGGTCGAATTCAACGCCAACATCAACGTCGCATCCAACCCAGGCACCGACAACCTACCACCCCATGACCCTCCCTCCTACGAACGAACGTCGTGTCTACCTCATGGATGTGATGGGTACGCAAATAGCTCCGAACAATGCGACAGCGGCTCCATTCCATGACCCCAATACTCCGCAATATCAAGCGATGCAATGGCTGTCAGAAGATGATGAATTTTCGTCCGACCTAGAGTCCATGAACGTTCAACTCTTGTTGGAACGCTATGTCATGGCAGTCCTCTACTACTCCACGTCCGGTCCAGACTGGCTAGTGAATATTCCATTTCTCAACACAACAACCAGTGTATGCGAATGGAATGATGACGGTGCTTGGAACAACGCCAACACACAAGGCGCCTTTTGTATTGGCTCTGGTGAGAATGGTTTTGTTACTAATCTACGACTGCAGGAAATGGGTTTGTCGGGAACCATTCCCTGGGAACTGTCACTTTTGAAGAATTTGTATAATTTGTACTTGGGAGACAATCTTTTGACAGGTACCGTCCCTAACCAGTTGGGTTCACTCTCTAACCTTGAAGAGCTGCAGGCGTACGGGAACTCTTTGTCCGGCCAGATACCTGCACAATGGGGATCTCGTCTCGAAATGTTGTGGTTCACATCCAACTATTTGTCTGGAACCTTGCCTAGTGAATTGGAGGAGCTGTCTAGTACCTTGAGGCATTTGCAGTTTGGATCCAACAATCTTCATGGGACCATTTGTACTGAGTTGGGCGGTCTGACTTCCCTCACTACTCTTGAACTTGCATCCAATGATATGGGTGGCACCATCCCCACGGAACTGGGCATGATGGTGCCAATGATGTTTCTATCATTGGAGAAGAATGTGCTGACTGGAACCTTACCAAGCGAGATTGGTCAGCTGTCGTCGATGTTGAAACTCTCCATCTTTGATAACGATGGATTGTCGGGCACCGTCCCGGTGGAATACAGCAACCTGGGCGACCTCTTAACGTTTGCAATAGAGGAAACATCCATTACTGGATCCCTGGACTCTGTGTTCTGTCCCTTGGATACTAGCAGCACTCTTGAAATTTATGCGGATTGTTCAGGACAAAACCCAGAAGTCGAGTGCTCTTGTTGTTACTATTGTTGTACAAGTGATGGCAGCGATTGCGACTATATCTAGAGAAACCTTTTGGGGTGTGCAGCGTGAATTTAGAGTATTCTCACTATGGAATGTAACAATATCTACTAGTACTTCAATTTGAGTGGTATTATTTGGCCAGATCAGCTACCGGTACTGGAGTCTAGATGAGTCTGACAAGCACTTCTTGTGATCACAAGCTTGAACGGCGAACAAAGAACGAAAAACTCTGTACGGCAGATCAACCGAACTCCTTCCAGAAAACACGAACCCGCCCATTCAAGGTTCGCGAATCTTCCGAGACGAAGAAGCATGATTTGATGCGAGTAAATCGAACACAAAACTCCGTATTCTTGATCATCAATTTCCCCTTTTCAACGAGAGGAAGAAACAAGATGTCTCTACCACAGGAACTTAAAGTTGACGTTGTCGAACCTGCAGTCTCCGAGGTCACCTCCTCGAAACCAGATAACACCGACAACTCTAGTGATTCTGATACCGTGAAGCATGGTAATCCGGCTCATGATGTCACAAACCCAGGTGCTGTAGCTAAAACTAATGACAAGGGCTATTTCAACAAAAAAGGGAAACGCGAGAAACGGAAAGATGTGGACCCGTTGAGAGTAATTGCGGTAACTACAGCTCCTTCAGCAATTTCGGACTCACCAGTGAAGTCCCCTACAACACAAAAGACATCCAAGGACATTGATCCTCTAGCGGGTTTCTCCAAACTTTCTCTCATCAGACCAAGTCGGATCCTAACAGATGAAGGTGATGAAGCGCTTCCTCCTTCCCACTCCAAAAATGACAGAGTGACACTCGTTGCCCCGACCAGGGTGTCTGGCAATGAGTTGGAAACCCAAGGAACCCATGTGGCCGATATTGAAGAAGCAGCTTCCAACGACGGTCCAGATGTACCCACGGCCGACTTGGTAGTTGATCAGGCCCCTGATGAAGAGGAGGTAGCTGATCGCGTTGCACGCCAAGTGACGACGGAAGTAACGGAACGTCTTCAAAGGGAGTTCAATCCATCACGCCCTGCCAATGCAGTCGTCGCAAAAGAATGGAAAGGTGGAGAAGATGTTTACGAAGACTTCTTGTGTGGTCTGAGATTGAGAACATGGGTGGTAGGGCTAGTGGTATTCTTTATTGTTGTGGTTGGCATTGTTCTAGGCGTGGTTTTATCCAATTCGGACACAGCTCCAACCGAGCGTCCCGAGACAGTATCACCAACAACCTTACCCCCCACAATGAATCCTCGACGTTTGTACATCTTGGATGCGTTGCAGTCTCAGATTGCTCCAACGGAAGAGACAAGAGTTCTATTGGATGACCCATCCACACCTCAAGCACAGGCCCTCCATTGGTTGTCCGAAGAAGATACCTTCTCCGCGGATCCTGAGTTCCTTGATTCCAAAATTTTGCTGGAACGGTATGTCATGGCTGTTCTCTACTTTTCGAGCAAAGGTACCAGTTGGATTATAAATTTCCCTTTCATGAATGAAACATTGAGTGTGTGCGATTGGAACAATGGTGGTCCCTTGAAGAACGAGAATACCAAAGGTGCGTTTTGTACAGAGCTTGGAAACTACAAGTACGTCAGCTACTTTCGAATGCATGAAATGGGAATGGCAGGAACTCTCCCATGGGAACTCTCCCTTCTTGAATACGTGATTTCGATGTATTTCGAAGACAATGCATTGCGAGGCACGATTCCAACGGAGTTGGGTATATTGACTGGCCTGCAGCAACTGTGGGCGTATGGAAATGCCTTGACAGGACAAATTCCAGGCATTTGGGGGAGTGATGTAGAAGAGTTGCTATTCACCAACAATTATTTGTCGGGCACGTTGCCGAGTGAACTGGGGGATTCTGCTTCCAAATTGAGTGACATTCGGTTGGCATTCAATAAGTTGGAGGGTACTTTACCATCGGAACTTGGAAATCTGGAATACCTAGCTATCCTCGATTTGGAATCCAATCAAGTCAGTGGGACAATCCCAACTGAATTTGGTCGGCTGACGAATGCCGATCAATACTACTTGGAGATAAATTCGCTGACAGGAACCTTGCCGAGCGAAATTGGCAATTTAACACTGCTGCGAGCTCTTGGACTTTCGGAAAACAAAGGATTGCGAGGCACCGTTCCGGAAGAGTATAGCAACTTAACGAACTTGATGATCCTGGGTCTCCACGACACGGCACTGACGGGATCACTTGACTCTATATTCTGCCCTGCTCTGGCTTTTGTAGAAGTCTCTGCAGATATTTCGGCAGACTGTTTGGGAACGAATCCCGAAATAGAGTGCTCATGTTGTCATGGTTGCTGCCGAGCAGACGGAACCAGTTGCACAATGATGTAGATTGCTGAACCGTTAGAAATGTCAGTCGTGGATAAAGGTTGAGTCGAAGATGTCACGAAACAAAATAGTGTTCCAGTCAAGCTGCGTGATGTATTGCCATGCAGCGGACGATTCGAAGACCAGAGAGTGCTGGTGTGTGCTTTAATCCTTCACAAGTTAAACGAAGAACTAGATTGAATTCAGCTTAGACCTATTCGGTCATGTCGATGACCAGCAGCATTCCTTTCCTTCTACAGCAGATATTGATAAAGTAGGCAACATACCTATGTGGACGACATACACCTACTAATAACCAGGTCTCAGCACATTCGGTATTCATCATCATGGAGCGCTCGAACGGCGACTTCACGTTGTCCTTCTGAATGCAGTGACGAAGTAAGCCGGAGATACATCCTTGAAACTCGTCAATCGCAGTAGAGGTTCTTGCTTGACATGAACGAGTGACAACGTTGGGAATCGAAACGACAGGATAAGAAATAATGTGGACTGCAAATATCCTTGTCACTGTTCACCCGCACTCATGGGATGTCAAGAGGTCAGCTTATGCTACCTGAAATACTTGGACCTGATGACAAATGATTTTTTGGAAGGTACAAAACAGCCATCTTTGATTTGGTCAATCTCATCACTGGTGGATACACAACAGACACGAAGGATGCTTTCCGAAGCACGAACAGCCTCATCGTTGCGACCTTTCGTGCGTTCTCAGAATCGCTCTGCTTGAAAGTTCGTGATGTAGGATGATATTGGCAGGTCGATCGTGAGTGAATCTTCTAAGTATCCTACGAAACCACCCGAACATTGGTTTGTCTCTTCTTAAAACAAATGGGTGGGTTGTCCCGGAAGGAATGCGAATCCCGGATCTCAACAAGAAGTCAGATTATGACGGAACCCAAATCCTTTCATGGTGGTCACAAAAAACCGACGAGTGCAAATTGATGCGACTACACAGGAGCAAACACATTGACGCTGTAACCTACCCTGTATTGCTTTCTTCGTTGTCTATTTGAAAGCGGAACGAGACGGATACGTTTCAGCAAGCAGATATAGTTTGATAAAACCCGAGTTATTACATTCCAACCATGGAGTCGACAAATGAAACAGAAAAAGTGGAGGATACTCTCGGAATGAGTCCTGTGTCAACAGCGTTTTTTTTTCCTCATGGAGCTACGAGCCCAGGTGCCGTCGCGGAGACAGGAGCTGAGGATCATCACCACCACAAGAAAGACGATCATATGAGAATGATCGGAGCAAGCCCGGCACCGCCACTCTCACAACCTTCGGAAACGAAGGAGTCGATTATCGATGCTGTCGTCACTCCTGTTTCTGCTGACATGGCCGCTGGTTCAGAGGCAAG
The DNA here is from genome assembly GCA_013372465.1 of Nitzschia sp. Nitz4. Lineage (NCBI taxonomy): Eukaryota > Bacillariophyta > Bacillariophyceae > Bacillariales > Bacillariaceae > Nitzschia > Nitzschia sp. Nitz4. Next base: position 36,810 of record WXVQ01000171.1, read on the forward strand.
CCAAGAGCAAGCTGAGATTCACAGTCCAAGTTCCAAAAAGAAGAAGCTCGTCAAGAAGATGCCTCATGAAGATCATGATGTTGTGAGTCCATCCACCAAGAAGAAGAAGCATCCCAAAGGAGAACATCATGATGGCAAAATTGCTAGTCCAGTCTCAGAACACAAAAACAAGCCGAGTTCTCCTGTCAAAGCATCCCCTGCCAATGTTACGACTGGATTGCCAACTCAAAGCGAAGTCGCTGGTCCAGGGACGCCAGCTTCGAAGGAGAAGAATCCCAAGGCTCCGAAGTCTCCAACGAAGAACGTCACTGGAACGAGCCGCGCCATCAATGGCCCTCCCATCCAGGATGACCACATGGTCAGTCCAGGGAATGGGTCCAAAAAGATGAAGAAGAAAAAGGGAAAGCATGGTTCGGACAGTGTGGAAGAGACTGCAGGTGGTTTGTTGCTGAAGAATGAACATGTTGCGAGCCCAAAGAGTCCAGCATCCAAAAAGAAGACGCATGCAACCAAACCAGGTGCAACAACCGAGTATGTCTCTGCGCATACAGTTTCGAAGGCCATCAATCCGGTCACGGGATCGATCACAGTGACCACACCAAAACCCAAACGTCTTGTTACTGATGACGGCGATGATGCGCTCCCTTCTATCCGCACGAAGCCAGAGAATAGACAAGCTGGAGGGGTTCGGCACTCCAGTGTGACACACAAAACGACACCTCCTGGTGCCATGGAGGTAAAAGGTATCGATGAATTGAGTCAAGGCTCGATGGAATCAGGGAACATTTCTGAACCAACAGCTCACATCGTGGCAGAGCTCGCCCCAGGGGAAGAAGATGTGGCTGACCGTGTAGCTCGACAGGTGACGACTGAACTTACGGAACGCCTTCGAATTCAACTCAACCAGCAGTCACCCCCACCCGCCAACACAATGGTCATTGATGCTGTAGTGGCGGAAAAGGAACCTGATGAATCAGATGTCATATCGCGAACTTGGCTAATCGTTGGTGCGGTTGCTTGCTGTGTGATTGTCCTGGGAGGTATTCTTGGTGCTGTGCTTGCAGTGTTTCTTCCTGGACCTGACCCCCCTGCACCTGATCCTACCGCGGAGCCAACCACGCTCCCCCCGGTTACACTACCACCGACGACGGTACCCCCTACAAACCCACGGCGCATATACATTTTGCAATCGCTAGGAGACCTAATTGCCCCCGACGAAGAATCGATGGCTCTGTTTGACGACCCATCCTCGCCTCAAGACAAGGCTCTACAGTGGCTATCCGAAGATGATGACTATTCGGCTGATCCTGAATTGATTAGTCCTAAAATTCTGTTGGAGCGGTATGTATTGGCGGTACTATATTTCTCCACGAACGGTCCGAACTGGTTGCTAGACTTCCCATACCTCGATGAGACATCGAATGTGTGTGACTGGAACAACGAAGGAGTGGTGGGGGAAGATGATACAAAAGGTGTCTACTGTACGAGTTCTGGAGACAACAAGTTTGTCTCGTACTTCAGAATGCACGATCTTGCAATGACTGGGCCAATTCCGTGGGAACTATCTCTTCTGGAGCATATGTACGCGCTGTATCTGGAAGAAAACTCATTGCGAGGCACCATACCGACTGAGCTCGGTACACTCACAGCTTTGATGCAGATCTGGGTCCACGAAAACATGCTAACAGGGCAAATGCCTGGCTCCTGGGGACCTGACATGGAAGAGTTACGATACACAAACAACCTTTTATCAGGAACCATACCAAGCGAGTTGGCGGATGCTCCCAAGCTGGTCTATCTTCAGTTTGCATTCAACAACATTCACGGGAGCATGCCGACAGAAATAGGGCTCTTGCCACAGCTTTTCTATATTGATCTGGAGGCGAATGAGATTGAGGGGACAATCCCCACGCAGCTAGGATTGGCTACAACCGTCGAGTATATGTACTTGGAGAAGAACTTGTTGACAGGAACTTTACCCAGTGCGTTAGGGAATCTAAACGACCTTCAGGTACTTTCGGTGTACGGAAACGCACAGATGACCGGCACTGTTCCTGAAGAGTACAGCAGTTTAAGCTACCTACGAACCCTTGCCCTACATGACACGGCGATAACTGGCTCGTTGGATTTTTCCTTCTGCCCTCTTGACAATCCTTCTCTCGATATCTATGCTGATTGTGCAGGCGAGAGTCCTGAGATTGAATGTTCATGTTGTTACTATTGCTGTGCAGCTGATGGTGAAGACTGCGAGGAGAATGTGAATCCATTCCCTACGTTGGCAATGGAGCTTCTAACAGACGCATATCCAACCGAGACTAGTTTTACCCTTGTGACTTCTGACGGAGATGTGATTTGGCAGGAAGCCGATTTCGAAGCATATACGTTGTACAACTACGAGACTCAAGTGGATCGTTCTGACTGCACTACATTGTCGTTTTCTGACAGTTTCGGAGATGGCCTCTTGGGTGGTTATGTACTTTTGTCCTATGATGAAGTGATTGCTGGAAACGTTTCTGAATTTGGAACTGGTTTCACTTGGAGCGTGGGAGATGGCTGTCTATGATACATACAACTATATATTGAACGATACGTTACCAAGTTGTACGTTCGCTTGTAATAGGTAGTGACACCTCTAGCAATCTACTGAATCACGACGCACGTTCTCAGTTGTGAGAAATGAAACTAGACAGAGTGTATGTGGAGACTTTCTTGTATACCATGAATGTATGCGAACAGCACCTTGCTGACAAAGCGAACTCAAAACTTTCTTCGCGGCCGGAACAAGGAATTTGCTGCGAGTAAAATGCGAGTCATGTTGGGCGTCTCAACTATAGCATTGTTGAAAGATCGACAGGCATACCGCAGTTACCCGATAAAGACTCAGTACAACGAAGAGCGAGGGCACGCTTGACAGCACAGAAACGTAGGCAGACAGAAAGATGGACAATTCCAAGAGGAGGCATGGTGTTCCAGAAGAACCAGATTGGACGTGTGAACAACCTCTAGACTCTCATCAAGGCAAACGAGATTCACGTCCTGGAGCTGTACCAGAGACTGGTAGCACTGGAAGATATTCCAAGAAAGAGGATCATGTTGAAACTATCGGCCCTGGAGAAGTCGAGCCTGCAAACACCACAAACACCGCAAAAAACAACATGCTTCTCGCAGCCAGCGTACCTGTCGCTGATGCTGGTTCCACCAAATCAGGTACGATCAACCTTCACTCCGGAAGAGCTTTCCCAATGTTGTTCGAGTCACCTCTGACTTTTCGCTTGTTTCCCATGCAGGTTGGAGTGACAACTCCAAGAGTGTGAATGTTGAAAAGAAGGATCTTCGAAGCATCCAACCACTTCACACTTCTTCGCCTGGTGCAGTTTCGATGGGAAACCAAGACAACCATTCCATGCTGGGGAACACTTCGCAATGGGACAATCTCGACGTCGACGGTGGTGCAGCTGCTTCGCCTGACTCGTTCATGCCCAATGGACTGGTGGTGGCTGCAGAAGTAGTACCAGAAACTTCCAATGACGAAAAAGAAGTAAACGCCAGAATGGCTTCAGATATTGCCGAACTTCAACAAAAATTGAGAGTGCAGGAAAATCAAGATGTCATTCAAGCTGTCCCCATGAGTGGAAAGAATGACGGGGAAGTGGATCATAATGCAGCATGTTGGAGACAGCGTCGCATGTGGCTTCTATTCGGCATATTGTTAGTTGGTGGGATCATCGCTGTCGTGGTCGGTGTGACAGCATCATCGCCTTCAGAATCTGGCTCTCGCACTCCCGCACCCACCATGCGTCCAACCCATCCACCGTCTCCCATGCCGACGGCACAACCGTCGGCTCTGCCTACCATCACACCACAGCCAACAATGTTTCCTTCTCAATCCCCTACACTATCTCCACGCACTTCCTTGCTGCAAACCTTGTTGCCAACCCTAGACCTTGACTCTGGATTTAACACGACAGAAGCATGGGATGCATATTTGACAGCATACCCCAACACACCCCAGGCCAAAGCCATCGCGTGGTTGACAGAAGACGACGAGTACTTTGCATTGTTAGGAACCCTCGATGCCCAAGAGTTGCAAGAACGATATGCTTTGGTGGTTTTGTACTTTGCGACCTCAGGCCCTCGATGGGATACATCTGGACCCTACTATTTGAGAGGCACCATATCAGTGTGTGACTGGAATCTGGGTGGCACATCAGACTCAGACGATGATTGGTTTTTGGATGACGATGATGATTCCTTGACATTTGATTTCTTTGATGAAGGGGTCTATTGTGACGACTCTGGATCGGTGAATGCCCTGGTCTTTTGGCTTGTGTTCCCAGATGGGACGATTCCGTCCGAAATCGCCCTGTTAGCAAACCTTGAGTCGTTGGATTTGACATGGAACTTGCTGTCGGGGACTTACCCACGGAGCTTGGGAATCTTTCAAAGCTCCGGCGACTCATGTTAGAGGAAAACTTCCTGTCCGGGTCATTGCCTACCTTGTTGCCGGCATCTTTGAAGCAACTGTGGTTGTCTGATAATCAGTTCTCCGGGACTCTACCCAGCAATTGGGCCAACATCACAACCAATCTCGTCGCGTTTTATGGAAGCTTGAATAACTTGGAAGGATCCCTACCTTCCGAGTGGAGTAATCTCGATCGTCTAGAAGTATTGGACGTTGCGTCCAACCAAATCGAGGGAACCATTCCGAGCACAATTGGGTTGATGACCAGTTTGACAAGACTTCTCTTGGATATAAACCAACTCTCCGGAACCATACCAACCGAAATTGGAAATTTGTCCAATTTGCGGGGGTTGTATTTGTACTCCAACCCTGCCTTGGGTGGAATCCTTCCTTCCGAAATAGGGAATCTCGAGCGAGCCACTACCATCGACCTGAGATCGAATGCTCACACGGGACATATCCCAACCACTTTCGCTCAATTGTTGAGTTTGTACTACCTTTCTTTGCATGGAAATCAACTCTCTGGTACACTCCCGAGTGAAATTGGGTTGATGGGCTTTCTGTCCAGCTTGCAAGTACAGGACAACACCCAATTGAGTGGCTCCATCCCAACTGAATTTGCCAATTTGAGTCTTTTGAACACATTCTTGTTGTACAACACTTCGTTGACAGGTTCCTTGGATTCACTCTTTTGTATGCACAACGTCACTCCTTCCATGATGCACGCCGATTGTTTGGGCGACGACGCACCGATGGAATGTTCCTGTTGCCAATCTTGCTGTTCGTCCTCGCAGGGGTGCGTTGTAATGGAAACGTAGAAAGGTACAGCAGCGCACTAGATTACCTACTGTAATTGGTTGCATAATAAATTTTTGCATGGTCTACGTGAAACGACTCTTTCTTCTACTCTCAGAAGAAAGTCAACAACATATCGAAGGTTCTGAATGGTAGGTGGGAGTGTCAAAAGTCACATGTTTCAGAAATGTTGACGGTCTTTGGACCCTTGTGAATGATCTGGTCGACTAAATGGACTATCAAGTCCGAATTGGGCAATCAGCGGCTGGTGGTGTTAAATTCCTTCGAGGATAAGTCGATACCACTTGTGGTAATCTCCTCTTCAAGCCGTCACAATGAACTATCGTAGACAACTCAAATCCTAAAAGCTTTATGATCCGTTCTGGGGAATTTCTTCCTGCTGGCCTGTTTCCAGCCACTCATCCTTCGACTGGCCCAGCACTCACCAGCACGTCCCTGTACGTACGCACGGTTGACGTACGTTCCCCCTCGCTTCCGTCAGCACTTTTCTCATCGTCCCTCAACACACTCCTGTGGCTCGAATGGTATTTACAATCCGGGCCAAAATTCATAATCAAGTCTCGCAGCTTCCAAAATATCCTGCCCTGCAATGGTTTTGTAAAATAGTCTGCCAGCATATCCTCTGTTGGGCAGTGTTCGACCACCACCGTGCCGTTGCTGATCAGGTCAGCGATGTAAAAATAACGTACGTTCATATGCTTCGTTCTTTTTGTGCTTGACATTCTACCGTTCCTCTCCAGCAACATAGCGCTCTTATTATCTTGATACAATGTGCTGTATCTCACATCCACTCCTTGACTCCTCAGGAACTCGAATGTCCATTGAACTTGCGGTAGTACATCGTACACCCCAATCACTTCACTCTCTGTGGAACTTCTAGAAACCAGCTTCTGTTTCGTTGAAGTGCTATACACTGAGCCCGCGCCCATGCTCATGGTGGCTCCCGTATGTCCCCTCATGTTATCATGGACTGCATAAGATGCGTCAATCCACCAGTTGATCCTACCAATGTCGCTCGCACTTAGAGTCAACCTCATGTCCACCGTGGCGCGGAGATATTTGATCAATCGTTTCAGCTTCCCATAGTCATCCTCGTCAGGTTCTTGAATTCTGCTGCTCAGAAACGACACAGCCGTGCGAATATCAGGTCTAGCTCGTTGGCTCAAGTACAATGCCTGCATTGTCAGGT
>WXVQ01000177.1:0-43227 GCA_013372465.1 Nitzschia sp. Nitz4
CATGGTGGACCAATTCTTTTCCCTCGACGCACTACCACGTTGTCACTGTTTGGTCCTGTTGTCCATTGTCAGACTATACCATGGACAACAGTAGCAACAACAGCAATGGGGGTAACAGGAGTCACACTTTCAGTGATAGCAGTTGCATATTCAGCACCGACGACAACGACAGCACTGACCCTAGAAACGAACTGTCAGCAAGGGCCTCCCCCAGGATAAATGTGTTTGGATTGGAGCATCTGCCATCGGTTCGCTGTGTGTATGATCGCGACTGCTTTCTACATGACATGAGTAGTAGTAGCAGCAGTTCATCCTCTTTTGACGACGACCACGCTTCTTCTTCGGACGACATGTCGTTTTCTTCTTCTTCTTCTTCGAATGTCCTATGCTACTACACATTTGTTGCTGTACCAGTAAGGAGGAGGGATACTATTTCCACACTGGCTCAACCTTCACATATATCCCGCCAAACAACACTGCCAACGCCACAACATTCGTCATCCTTGAACCCACATTGTGGTCGGGATTCCTTCATTCACCAGAGGAGGGTTAATCCTGCTTTCAGAGACAGTGTCAGCAGCCGGACTCGAAGCATCACCTCACAACAGGTGCCACGGAACCACGAAGACCCACAATCTCCATCACATTCTTGGGCTATTCCACCACCACCCGCCTCTCGCACACGACAACCACAGAGAAACAATCACTCATCCAGTATCTTCAATTCTGGTGACAGTGAAAGGCACTAAGATTGCAACTGCTATGGCACCGAAATAACAATTGCCATAATTCGTCTGCAGTAGTAGTGTCCCTGATAATGTAAGCATCCGCACGATTATTTCTAGTAGTGAATTCTAGTAGTGAATTCTCTGTACATTCTACTGAGGGGTAGTAACAACTCGTGTTTACGTCATATTATACCATACCGCACTTTCATGATGGAAGATGGATATAGAAACGGTCGACAAAAGAAACATCTTGCATCCAGAGTCAGAGTGTTTCGCACCAAGACCACAACATGTAACTCCGAGTTCTTCTTGGCGTTGAGGAAACCTTTGAAACAGGAGTGATTCAATCACTCTACAGAAACTTCGAAAGTGTTTCTGATAGTGCCACACATCTGCCAGACCAAAAGCACATCCTATCTGGTAATCGTCTTGTGCGACAATATAGACATGGCAAGTCTCATGCAGCAGACAGTCTTCCAGAGGGAGATGCTTGTGAAAAGTCTCACAACGAATAAGTCGATCTACCCACAACAAGTCAACACACAACCAAATGAAAGTATCGAAATAATGCATACTACATAGATGGTACAAACTTTCATATCTTCATGTTTCTTTCTTACTTTATTCTACATTAGTATATCTATTACTGTCAAGAAGGTTCTGATTTCTTCTTCTTTCTTCTCTGTGGACTGCTGCACTACCTCATAGTTGTGTATAATATTTCCAGCACAACCGCCTATAATGATATTGGCGTCATGGCGTCGCCACCCACTTTCGATGAAATTCCATCTCACTCACAGTCAGCACGTACCGATAGTTTTGATAAAGTATTGATTGGGTTGGCAGTGTAGGAGGTAAGAATGTCTCAAATGATACAGAAAATTGGTAGATTCGGTCAGGATGGATTAAGGCTAGCCAAGGCTGTTTTCCCTGGCAGTTCCAAGAAGGGAACCACGATGAAAGAGACATTGTTGGACCAGGCGCGCAATCACAACAACTCTGTGGCTTCATCTATGTTGCTCGTTGATAAAGAAATAGGCCTCGTTCGCTATCACGGGCTTGTTCCATATCTTCAGAAACAAAACCTTCCTCAGCTTTCCTGGTTTGGTTCCAGCAAGGTCATTGCCCCCTCGACCCACGAACCAGTTGGAACTCCTGCATCCCCTACGCCGAGTACAAGCGACCCAACAAATGCCATCTCCGGTCAAGAACCTAACCACAAAACGGCACAAGTTGCGTTCATGATTACTTCATCCATGAGACAACAACTGTCACAAGAGATGGGATATTCTATTGAGCAAATTAAGCAAATGACCCCAACGCAAGCATCGTTGCTCTTGCGCCACAACATCCCACCGGAGGAAATGGCAGATAGATTACCCAAAGCAGAAGAAACATACGAACAGCAGCGGGCTGTCAAGGATATCCCCAAGCAAGAACCTCAACCACAAAAAAGTTCGTCGGTTCCCGAAAGGTTTTCGCCACAAGAGGCTCACCAGGCTGCGAATGTCTCACTGTCGACTGAAGCTGCATCAACCCCTCGCACTCCAGAGTCTGATAGTTTTCACTCGGACAACTCCCTCTCGGTAGAAACGTGGAACAATGTTACATGGTTTGAAATCGTCGAAACTAAGCAAATCATAGATGGAAAACAAATTCAGCGTGTGGGATTGTACCGCGATCGTTCCGAGGCGGAACTCGCCATGCAAACACGCAGAGAAATTGCTGCCTCACGTTCCGATACCAACTTAACCTACGAGCTTCGTGTTGCTGTGGACTTGGAGTTGAGTTAAGAAGGTTCAGTAATGCTGTCGCTGGAGAAACATGCCGATTGCTCAGAATAGGGTGACCCTCCTAGTGATTGTACATTGGCTACTCTGAGACCTAGTAGTAGAGTGTCTGATATTCTACAGGCGGCTTGTTGTAATGCAACACTGATAGTAGAACTGAGAGTTAATAGGCACAATACACAATTTACGGGATGTCTAGCTAGAGTCAGAGTCGGAATCGCTGCTGGAATCAGAATCACTATTGTATTCGGAACTTGTGTTTCCAGAGCTGTCACTCCATCCTCCATCAGAGTCTTCCGAGCTAGTGCTTGAAGAACTGCTATCCGAGTCGGAGTCATCTTCATTGTCACTGTCATCCTTCTTGTCGCTACTTTTCGTCTTGGTTGTCGCTTTCTCAGCAGCTTGCTTAATGACTGTGTCTTTCACCGAGTCTCCTTTCCTCTTAGCAGATTTGCTCTCCTTTTTGTCCTCCGTCTTTGGTTCTTCCTTCAAACCACTTGCCGATGTGTACTCGGTACCTGCAATGCCAAAGTGTTGGGTAGTTTGGAGAGTCTTGTCGCTACGGCTCTCGCGTTCCCATGTGATCTCCGCGAACGCAGGGTGAGTGGTTTCCCAAACGATGCGCTCGCCAATCTTTGGACCGCTCGGTTTCTTTTTAAGATTGACTCCCGATTGCGCAGTAGCATAGACAGGGTCCAGTGGCCATCGGAACGTAGGTGTCTTTGGATCCGAAAAGTTGAGATTGAACAAATACGGGCCTTGCTGAAACTCATTGTTGCGTACTGTGATACTTCCAGTTTGTTGGTTTCCGTCTGAGTTGAGCCATAGAAGTTTCCACTTTCCATCCAATGGATACTGGAAGTGCTGAAGAACCTTGCATTCCTTGTCACGTTTCTTTGCTTGCCGCTCCTTTCTTTCGTGAATCAAACCAACGTGAACGGAAGAAAAGTCGACACTGAAACCCAACACAACGTCCCATCTGTAGGCACCCTGGAACGTCACTGGTTGCCACGAGATGGTTCCGTGGAATGTACGGGTGGATGCATCCCAATGGTAACCATCGTCGAAATATTTGAATTCTGGCACTTGTGTGCCATCGTTCATCAGCCACTTCTCTTTTTCATGCTCAATAGCAGACTGGAAGTTGATATAGGGTTTGTCCTCTTCAAAACAGAAGTGAGCCAGGTGTGTATCCTTATCCTTGGGTCGGTATATTTTCCCTTTGATCTCAGCGTCGCCCAAACCCTGCGATCTTTTGTACTTTAGCTTTCCAGTTTTGACGTCTGTCATATCAAACTTTCGAAGCTCCGCTCGGCATTCTGGACATCGCCCCAATGTTGGAGCCGCCAAGTGATTGTCATCATCCTGAGGATCTGCCATGGGCTTGTGAACCAAGGACTCCAAGCATGACAGACAAAAGACATGTTTGCACATTCCTCCAGCTGAAGCATCGGCTCCTTTGTCCTTACAAATACAACATATTGTCTCTGCCTCGTCAGAACCAGAGGACTTCTTCTTCTTCTTCTTCTTGTCCGCTTTGCCAGTGTCCGTGTCCTTGGATTTGCCCTCCTTCTTCTTCTTCTTTTTGTCCTTTTTCTTTTCGCCCTTCTCCTTCTTTTCCTTTTTCTCATTGTTGTCCTTCTTCTCTTTCTTGTCTTTCTTCTTTTTCTCCTTCTTTTCTTTCTTCTCAGCTGACTTCTTTTCCTTCTCGGCCTTTTTGTCCTTTTTCTTGGTGGCCTTAGCCACCTCTTCGTCACTGGATTTCGACTTTTTCTTTTTCTTGTCTTTCTCGTTATCTTTGTCTTTCTTTTCCTTGTCCTTCTTGGGCTTTTTCTTGTCTCCCGCGTCGTCGGCTGTGGACTCCTCCTTTTCTACTTTCTTGGACTTTTTGGGCTTTTCATCGGAATCTTTCTTGGATTTTTCCTTCTTTGTTTTCTCTTTCTCGCCCATGATTGCAAGCAGCTACTAGAGGGCCTTGAGAAGCCAAGGGAGTGTAACCCAATCTCGATCAGTGTCTCCTCGGTAGGGCAACAAGACGAGGTGAATGCCCTCCCTTGCCCGAGGCGGGAAATTTGGCCAATTATTTGGGCGATGTAATATTTCCCCTCTACAATTCTACTGTAGTAGCTCTACCAGCATATCGGCGTGGCATGCTTGTCTCTACGACTTACTACTGTACCCATGCAATGACTGTGACCGGCGTCGCACCAGAATGACATATTGCTTGGCAAGACTCGATTCACTCAGGACCTGGCTTTCAGCCACTTGGAAGGTGCTGCTCGGGCCTCTGCGCGACATGCGCACTTGTGTCAAGAGGTCCAACCGAAAGGCATGACCCGAATCGTTCCCTTCGCCTTGCTTGCTAAAATAAACTATCATCATCACGTCAATGAACCTTTGCCTTGAGAAGTAGAGATACAATCGGTCGAAGGCATCGCGAATACACACCCGATACCGACAAGCTGTTCTCTAGTTCTGTACCTTACTCAGAAACACTTCATTAGATCCTGTTTAGCATGAGTGCCTTGAACCGGAGGTCCTCCAAGCGAAGGCGATTCCGTCCACCGCAGTCTTACCACACACCTACAGCCACGGAGGAACGTTTCTTGCATCAAGCAATCCAAAACTCCAAACTGGATAAAACCTCCAGAGGCAAGATAGATGTACCATGGGGTCCTACGTTCTATCCCACCGTGGAAGAGATGGAAGGTAGTCCTCTAGATTACATAGAAAAAATCAGACATCAAGCGCAGCCTTATGGAATCTGCAAAATTGTACCCCCCAAAGGTTGGAACCCAGGACCAGTGCGTAAGTATCCTGCTTTCTCTCACCATCTATTGCGTCGTTGTTGTTCGGCTTGTCCAATGGTTCATTGTTGGTTGGTGACTGCGACTGTAGGAGCGACCCCTTGGGATTCTTGTTCTCGTTACCACTCTTGATTCGCAATGCCATGGATTTTTCCTCTGTGCCTCGTTTATCCAATGGTCACTTTGAAATGGGAAACAAGCTTGTTGTGTTGGAATCGTGGTGGTTGCATCTTGTTCCGTCCTTCTGCTGTGTGTCTTCCTGCGGTCGATCACAGTAGTGAGATGTTGTTGTGGGTGTTGTTGTATGTCGCGCGAGCCACACGCGAGACTGTGAGTTTGCAGGATATGCAGGATATTATTGATTCTCTCATTTTTTCATGTTGGTTGGGCATCATGTACAACAGGAGCGGATATGAACATCCGCAAGCGCTTTTCCACCAAGCACCAGCTACTCCATCGCTTGCAAGAAGGCGTCGCCTTTGGAGATGGAGATGAGTATACGCCCGGTGAATACAATCGAATGGCTAGTGCCTTTGCAGAAGACTACAAAGTCAAGAACTATCCCAATCATGATCTTTTTGTCAACATGAAACAAGGCGAGGGAGCCCAAGATCCCACGAGTGTGGATTCATCAAGAAGCACTTTCAATCCCTCCAACTTGGAACGGGACTACTGGGAAATCGTAGAGACCCGTAGCAGAGAGATTGCTGTTGAGTATGGCAATGACGTAGATACTAGTGAGTTTGGTTCTGGCTTTCCCCTTTCTGAACGGGGACGATGTGTCCATGGCACAACAGACCCAAAGAAAGTGAAGTTACCAGAGCCCAAGTTCGGTACTGATGACTACTACAAGGAGACTTGGTGGAACACAAACAACATCCCGTGGGCTCCAAATTCAGTTCTTCGTCATGTCAAAGTGGGGGTGAACGGCATCAATGTCCCTTGGATGTATTACGGTGCCCTTTTCACTACCTTCTGTTGGCACAACGAAGACAACTATTTGTATAGCATTAACTATCATCACACGGGAGCCCCTAAACAATGGTATGGGGTTCCGGGGACCAAGAAAGATGCCGATGGCTTGGAAAAGGTCTTCAAGAACTATTTGTCCATGAAGATGCGAGACGTACCTGACTTGCTCCATCACATTACAACCATGTTCAGTCCTCGTCTCTTGCAAAATGCTGATGTCCCAATCTACAAGCTCTTGCAGTATGAAGGAGAATTCGTGGTGACGTTTCCGCGTTCTTTTCATGGTGGTTTCAGCATGGGTCCCAACATTGGCGAAGCTGTCAACTTCGCCACCCATGATTGGATAACCCATGGATCAGATGCCAATGAGCGGTATCGTTCGTTCGCGAGACCAGCAGTCTTCTCGCATGATCGTCTTACCTGTACAATGGCCCAACATCTCGATGAAATGACTTCCTACAAGAATTGCATGGCCTTGTTCAAGGAGCTTAAGCGTGTCGTGGAAGAAGAACTCAAATCACGTGAAAAGTTGTTGTCAACGGGCGTTCGTGATGTGTCGGATATCATTGAGTTGCCAAAGAATAGTCTGGAACAACTAGATGAGGAGTCCGCTGACTACGACGACAAGAGACTCTGTCATGCATGCAAACATGTGTGTTTCTTTTCTGCAGTTGCCTGTGAGTGCTCTCAATCAAAGGTTAGCTGTTTAAGAGACAGCCACTTTATGTGTCGATGTCCCACGGAACGTCGATATCTCATGGTTTGGAGCAAAAAGGAGGAATTGGAGGACACTCTGAAGAATGTCGAGAATCGATGTATTGAATTGAAATCACACGGCGCCGAATCTGATGCCGATGAAACTGAAGAAGATATAATGGAAGTCGAACTACCACCTACAGCAGAAGGGGTGGAAAAGGACCTTGAAGAGCACAAAGGCATCCCAGTGACGACCGAGGCATACCTAGGGCTGGCCCACACTTCAACTGAAAATGCCCTTCCTTCAGAAGTAACCACTGATGAGGAACGAACCTCAGACAATGGAAAAGATGACAATGGCGATGAAGAGTCAGATGACGAAGTTGAAGTGCTTGGAGTCTTAGGATCACGATAGTTGTTTTTGTACACGTACGCTCTCTAGCTGGTTCGCTATCCAAATGTTCTACTGGTAGTGGTAGTGAGAAACGCCCCGTCTATGCCCAACCCCATTGCTACCCTTGACGCTTCATCTGGTTTAACGGCACATCATTGATAGTGCCTCGTAGAACATGCACACAGGGACAGGAGCTGCTATCGAGCTGGTATCCGAGGAGCCTTTGAGCAACCACAATATCACGCTAATAGTATTAGAATGAGTCACAGGGTTTTATCAGCCATCTGGTTGAAACTCCTGCTGAGCATACTTAGCTCGGTACGTTGTGTGGTAACAATATTGTGCTCTCTACTGGAGCGATATCGAAGTGGTGGAAGCTGATCAATCTTGTTTTGCCAACGGTTGACATTGGCTGGCACCCACAATAATGGATCGCAAAGAAAGCCCAGTTATTCAGCCAACGGCGTGCCAAAAGCTATTGGGTCATTCTTTCACTAGCTAGGGGTAAAATTCGATTGAAAGAGTGTCACTAATGTGTTTTTTCTCGAATGCTAATAGATTGGAGTGGTGTGGACGAATGATGTTTTCAGACCTAAAACAATCCTTGACCAGGAGGAGGAACGACATTTCAAGAAAAGGTGGGGACGAGCGGGTCATAAAACAAACTATCTCAATCTTTCAACGAAGCATTGTTCTTCTCTTGTGCTGTTGTGTAAACTACTAGTACCGACTAACAAACGAAGAATTACCAACAGCTGATTCAAAATATTTTTATAGCAATGCCAGCACGAGTGCGTCGGCATCGGTTTATTTCTTCCACCACGCATCATGTGGTAGGGAAATGTAATTTATAGGAATTGAAAATCAATCACCCTTGGGATGGGTGCTTGGTTTCCATCCTTTTTGTTTCTATGTATACTTTTTAAGCGCGAGTGATGCTGACAACCTTGATGTTCTCGGAGTACTCGGGTCCGTTGTTTCCGGCCTTGACGACATCCTCACGGATCTCGATCTTGTGTTGTCCGGCATTCTCGGCGTCAACTCCCATGTCGTGAACCTTAAACTCACGCTTCAAGGCGACACCTCCTGGGCCCTCCTTCTCGCTCAAAGTGCGGATCAACTCGGATCCATGCGAATCTCCGGACTCAGGGGCAGGTGGGCAGTTCAACATGACCTTCTCGTTGTCAAGGAACAACTTGTCGAATCCGTGAACCTCAGCGATGACCTTGTCGACGTTGGCAGAGATGAAAGCGACAACCTCCTCAAAGTCGGACAAGTGGTCAATGTCGACCAACTTCATCAATTCGGCACTAGGGGAGTGAGTGGTTTCTCCGACGTCAGGCATGGTTCTAGAGTTTATATAAAGTGTTGCTGTGAGGGTTGGGTACGTAGCATTGAAAGTTGTGAGCAAGTGAAGGGTTGGAATTGCGTGGTCATTGGCGTGGTCGCCGTTTCGCGTACCTTTGGGTTTGTTGGATCTTGCGATCTTAATTTTGTGTGATGTGCGGCTGAGGGTTGCTCCGACTGCATCAGCACCCATCAAGTTCGGGTTGGTGTTCGCATCGGCTTCGCATCCTTCAACCGTCACGTGACAGGCCACCAGTTCCACCTCACATTTGACACATGCCAAGAGTACAGAATCTTTGACGGGAAGATGATGTGATGAACGTCTACGACTTCCTTGGACCTGGATAAATTTTGGAAAGGTGCTCTGCTATGATACACAACAAGAAGTGATGTTGATGTTTTGTCCTTGAATTTTGCCATCAGATGGTAGGACCCAATCAATCTGTGTTGACGGCCAACAGTCGCTGAGCAGCAAGGGCTTTCGCTGCGTTAAAGATAGGCTGGAAAGTGTTGATTGCAATTTTTGGAGGAAGAGGAGGAGAAGAAGTTATTATGTGTTGGGTATGGATTGTTCCCATGCACTGGCGTGAGGCTTGGCTACAAAATTCCCGCAAGTCCAATGACATCGGAAAGCCACAACAATATTCATCCAAGGTTTCAACCAATGTTCATCTATAGCAACAGATCAAGTGGCTTGGTGTTTGCCTGACTGTGAATGTTTGGTGCCGATAGCTACGGTCACCACACAATATCCCCAACCTTGCATGGATGGTGATACCCGTGACAAGGAAAGACAATGCAATGACAGGATGGAATATTTCAAAAAATATATCACATTAGATACCAACATTTATCTGCTTTAGTTTTTGATGAGTGTGTATTATCTTGAGATCTATTGGCATCCAAAGCCATGATGGTTTGGCAGATTCGACGACGATCATCGTGTATAATCGTATAATCATGTGCGTGGTCGTCGAACGACGGCCACTTTGGGTCGTGGAAGTCAGAGGCCATTGCTTGCACTTTCGGGTCAGGCCAGTCAGTACTACAAAAAGGGGCTGTGCTAGTCCTATCAGCGGCACAAAGTCGTGCAGAAGCAGTACACCAATAACTCACCGCGACGATGATCAAGTCAACAATTCTCGTAGGTTTTTCCCTTGTGGCTGCTTCCTCTAGCTTCTCCCTTGCGTTCCTACCGAGAAGGTAAATTCCCAGTATTTGGTTGACATTCCCTCATTTGCATTTCCTCTAGTGATTAACAACAACTCTTGCTGCATAATCTATTGTCGATCTGTATTTCATGGTCTCAGTGCTTTCAAGACCTTCCAGGTAGCATCGAGCTTTCAAGAGCCAGTTTGGGATAATCCAGATGAGCCTGAACCCGATATCTATGAGGTTGCAGAAGGAGATATGGACATGTCATGGGAGAAAGATTGGGTAGATATTGATGAGGAGGCTGAGTTTGAACGGCTTGGAAGAGAAGGCATGCGTCGGTTGGATTTGGTTCATCAACAGCTAGTGGCCGAAGTTGAGAAAGAAGAAATTGACTTCAGCCCGTTGATGGGAGGTTGGTGGAACATTTCCCTTGAAGACGCTCTTAAGGCAGGGAACTTTTCTGATACGGAAGACATCAGCTTCAGGGCAGATCAGGTGCCTGCCTCGATCAGGGATTTTGAGCTATATGAAAGACCAAAAACAAAAGTGACATTGGATGACAGTGACAAAGACGTTGAAATTTAAGTATCGCCCAAACTTAGTGTAGAATAAAAACGCTTGACAGACTCTGTCAGGCGACGCAAACCATCTGCGTTAGTTTTCCTTTCCTTTTCCAGAGTTTCAATGATTTCTGCTCGCCTAGACTCTGAGTTTTCGAGGGCTTTTGCGAGGGATACAATATGTAATCTCATTTCTTCCAGCTTTTCTTTCCCATCGTCCTCGTGACCGTGGGCATTTTCCTGAACGGAAGCGGACATGGAACTGAGACGATCCATGGCAGCTGAAAGCTCTCGATCTCGCGTCGCCAGGTCAGATGACACAGCACCAAGTTTCGTTTCGAGCTTGGAGATTTCCCTGTCCTTGGACAGAAGCTCTTCGTGTAACAATTTCACTTCTTTCTCAAGACCTGACGAAGGAGCATGCTGGGTCTCTCCAGATGATTGGCCGCTGGGTTCAGATGTCGGTAGAGTTTCCTTTGCGTTCTCTAGTTCCGACTGCAACATAGCAAGCCGAGATCGAAGCTCCCCAGACTCACTGCTCAAAGCAGTCACCTCGCCCTTCAATGTTGCAAGAACAGCGTCCTTTTCTTCAATAATTGCTTGCAGCTTTGAACATTCAATATCGACACTCTTGTCACCATCTGCACTGCCTCTGAGCTCAGCGACAATTTTTTCAACAGTCAATAGTTGTTGCTCCTTGAGACTCAATTTCTGCGTTGCCTCTTCCGCTACCTTCTCCATGACAATCAGTTGCTGACGATCCCTTTCAGCCTTCTGGTGCAGGTCAAGGATCGACGACCGGAGGGCCTCCGTTTCAGCGCTCTCAGCAGGGCTTGACCCTGAGTTCTCAAGCTGGAATTGGAGGTCCGCAATAGCACCATCTCTCTGTTCTATCAAACTTTCTTTCTCGGATAAATGAGCTTTGATAGTTTCAAGATGCTTCTGCAAGTCTTCAACTCGCTTTTTCGTCCCGTCAGCTTCAGTCAGCGCTTCTTGAAGATCTCCGATTGACTTCTCCCGTTCTATAAGCTGGGCATTGAGTTTGTCCACCAAACATTGGAGCTCACTAGCGTCCACGTTTTCATCGGTCTGACCGATTTGGTCTACTTGATGCTCGAGAGCTTCGATCTGTGCAATCAGCTCTTTATTTTCGGCCAATTTCGCCCGTAATTCGTCACTCAGCACTGCATTCTTGGAATTGAGTTCATCTACCAACTGTTGAGTATCACCATTCGTATCTGAGAGATGTAATTGCTCCTCCATCAGTCTGATTTTTTCTTCCAGGCGTTGGACTGCGACATTTTTCTCATCCAGCTGTCCTTGCAAAGCACTTGCAGTGGCATCGGCTTCATCCATTTCTTCCTTTAGCAATCCAAATTGCACTAGCATCTCTTCGTTTTCAGACTCGAGTGCTACGATGTCTTGTCTCAACGATTCGTTTTCGGATGTCAAATGGTCGATCCTCTCTTTTAGATCAGCAATGTCTTGTCCTGGCTCGTCGCTGCCTTGCAAAATCTGAGTGCTGGCCATACTGTGCTCCTCCAATTGCTTCTGTAGTGCTTGGATCTTAACAACAAGCTCCGTGTTCTCACGCTCGAAGGCTTGACCTTCCTCGACGCTAAGAGAAAGACGTTCCTCCAAAACGGATGTGGTGTGTTCCTTAGCTGCAACCGCATTCTCTGCATTTGATACACGTCGTTGGAGATCTTGGATTGTCTGGACACCGCGCTCCCTTCCAACTTTTGCATTTTCAACTTCAGAACGCAAAAATTCGACTTCCTTGGTCAAGTCTGACATAGCATCGTTGGACGGGGTCTGACCAGTCAATAGTCCTTCCTGATGAGAAGCTTGTTCTTTCATAAATTGCAACTGGATATTCAACTGATCACGCTCTGCCAGCAGGGATTTCAATTCCTGCTCCTGTTCCGCAAATTCAAACTCAAGATTATCGAGTTTTTCTTGGACTTCAGAACCGGCTTCAAGCTGTGCTTTCAAGGAGAAAGATTCCTTGTCAGAAACAGCTAGGCGTTTGGAAAACGCAACATTTTCTGACTTGAGTGATTTGTTTCTGTCATCAGATAGTTGAAGTCGTTTTTGCAATTTTTGAATTTCAGTTTGCAAATCAGATACAAGCCTTTCAGAAGTCTCCGACTTTTCTACGTCCCTGCTTTGCAATTCCTTTTGCACTTGCGACAGCTCTTGTGAAACAGTACTCAAGGATGCCTTGGTTGTCGCGAGCTCAGATGAGAGAGCATCCCTCTCGTTCTTCATGTTGGTGAATTTCTGTTCCTGAGCAGTCTTCATTGCAGATAGTTGGTCAATCTGTTTTTGCATCGTAGATATGGTTGAGTTTGAGTGTTCAAGACCAAGCCGCAAGCCGTCTTGCTCACGTGACATATTCGCTAACTCCTCATCCTTGCTCTTCAAAATCTGTTTCCACATCTGTTCTTGCTGTGTTCCTTGTGCTTGAGACTTGCGCAATTCTTGTTCGAGCGCAGAAATCTTCAAGGTACTTCCCCTTGCGTCTGACTTGGCTCTTTCGAGTTCACTTTCCTTGTCTGCCAAGCGCTTCTTCTCGGCGAGTTGGTTGCGATGATTCTCTGTTTTCAGAGTAGAATGTTCCGACTGAAGATTCTGGAAGTTGGCACGTTCTTGGGTTAGCATCGTTTGGAGTTCTGCCATGGCAGCATCTTTCGACTGCTGCGCTGCCTCCGATTCTTGCCGAGCTTGGGACAACCTGCTTTCGTATTGCGAAGAAACACTGTCTTTTTCCTTCGTGACGCGAGCGAGGTCCTTCGTTGCCTGAAAACTCTGTGCCTCTGCCATGCTAAGCTTCCGCTGTGTGGCTTCCGCTTGGCTCTTCCATTTAGCACATTCTCCAGATTTTGTCGCAACTTCAGTCTGGAGGGATCCAATTTGAGCCTGGAGCGAGTCTCTTGACGCTGCAAATTGAGATTGCAGTGATCCCTTGAGATTTTGGATTTCGGCTGTTAACGATGACTCATTGGAGGACAACTTTGCATTCTGCTCCTCCAATCTCGTCATGCTTTCTTGGTACGTAGACAGATCTTCGTAAAGACTCTCGTTCTTTCCCCGAAGATTCTCGCACTCTGTTTCTAGCCGTGCAATCTTGTGTGAGAGATCCTCGTTGGAGGTTTTCCATTGAGAAACTTCCGACTGAAGTGCGCTCTCACGAGCCGCTGCAGTCGAAGAGGCCTCGTTGGCTTGCTTCGTTGCATCGGTTTTCATCGAATCCATTTCTTGTGACAATGCAAGGTTTCTCTCCTCAAGGCGTCTCTTCTCTTCGCCGAGAGAAGAAAGTTGTTGCTCCAATGTCTTTTCCATAGAAATTAGCCTTTCGTTGTCTGCCTTCAAGGAAACGTTGTCGTTTGTCAACACGTTGAATGAGCTTGCACGGGCATCGTTGGAGCTCTGCAGTTGATGCAATACATCCATTTGCTGCTTCATTCCTTGTACCACTGCATCACTTTTTGACTTGAGAGCAACATTGGCTGCTTGCAAAGTCTGCAACTCTTTTTCCACCAAGTGTCGCTTCGTCATTTCACTTTTTAGCAAGGCTTCCACGTTAACATGCACAATTTTACCATTGGGATTGCGCATGGTGGCAAGAAGCATTCCATCCTTATTGTCCGCAAGAAGACGACGAATGCACGGACAGTCAGCCCATTGCTCCCCAGCACACGCAGGGCACTCCCCTTCGGATGGAGTGGCAAAGGCATTCGCTCGAGACTGAACGACATCCTCGTCCATGAAAAGGTGACCGCTACGGGGAGTGGAAGGAGGAGTGTCATCGTCATCGTCGCCAGCATCCTCTTTTTCAGCTAACCTTGGGCTTGCCCACGAAGAAGTGTCACCAATTTCGGGATCGTAGTATCTAGTTTCATTGAGCGACAGTTGCGCCGATTCGGTCGACACAGCGTCGACATAGACCGAGTCCCCCACAGCGGAGGACTTCGTGACGGCATTCTTTTGCAAAAAAGCAGCAGAGTCGGATTTACTGAGTCGATCAATCCATTTTACGGAAAGGTTGCGATCCTCTTGACGGGATGCAGTAGCAGGCGATCCTACCCCATCAATGTCTACGTCTTCTTCCCAACCCTCGCCTGCTATGTAGTCGTCGTCCACTTCTGACACTGTCGCGAGAGCATCCACCGTGGAACCTCCCCTGGAAGGTGCAAAAGATGCCTTGGACGAGAATGGCAGTTGATCGACAACGGGTCCGTATTCATCGTCGTCTAGCCCTTTTTCTTTGCTATCGGCAGAAGCGGCGGGTGCAATTGAATCCACAGGAATGGTTGGACGAGCTGCAGGCTTTCTGTCCTCGGCTTCCGATACCTGGGTAGGAGTAGTCGAAGCATCTCCTACGGGGGTGTGATCCACTACGGGGCCGAATTCATCCTCTTTGGGTTCATCTTGAGGAACCATGGTGGATTTTTCTCCAACAGTAGCCATTTCCGAAGACGCATCACGTACAATGTCAGGGACTTCCTCTTGTTCCACGGGGACAAAATCCACCAGTTGCTCATTGTTTTCCTCTTCATCGTTACCAGACTGGGGGTTGGGAAGAGTATCTTGCCAGCCAGTTTGATCCTGATTGGTGCTCGGTCCATCAATAGCTCTCTCCACGGCGACATCCAAGTCATCTTCCGCCACAGAGGCAATGTTCACAACGGTTGACTCCGCTGTGGAGGTTAGGGTCATCAACTGAGAAGGAGGCGTGAGATCGACGACAGGTCCAAAGTGAGTTTCGTCGTGACCCAAATCATCCACTTGCGAAAACATCTCAGATGGGTCCCCTGCTACAATTGTTGATTCATCCGTGTGTCTGGATTCCGGCCTTTCGGGGACATGATCCACAAGGGGTGGGATCTGATCATCCTCATCCCCCAACTCTTCCAGCTCGGGTTCTTCGTGATCCCATCCATCCCCTCCGATAGTATCTCCACCATTGTACGTGGTTTCATCCATTTCTTCATCTCGTTTGATATCTGTAGCCAAACCAGTGGCGTTGGTGGCCACACTGTTGGCTACCGAAAGGGCCAAGGGAGCAGCGCGTACGCTTGGTGTGTGATCCACAACTGCACCAAAAGAGCCTCCGTCTATGGTGTCGGTTCGTTCCTTGGAAGCGACCGAAGGATCTACCGCAACTGCCGTGGAAGCATCCATCGGACGAGGCCCTGGAGTGGTAGGTACATGATCCACGACATGACTTTGACGAGCAGTAATCGAACTTCCGTCATCATCGTCGTCGCCGCCCACACTCCGAGTTTTTGGAGTCAAAATGCTGTCCAACAACTCTCCGTCGTCCCAACCATTGGCACTGGATTCATCTCCGCTGGATGCACCTCCAGAGGCACCGACCGTAGAAACACCGCCTACCGTAGAAGCCCCATACCAAGTCCCTCCATCGTTGTCGTCTTCTGTAATGGCTCCGGAACTCAGGCGAAGCTGTTGGGGGCGTTCGCTTGGCAACGTTCTGGTAGATGCAGCAACAGAAGGAGTGGCCTGCTGGTGACTAGGTGTTGGAGTGAGATCGACGACAGGTCCAAACATATGACGATTGTTCTGAGAGGTCCCAGCGCCAATGGTATCATCGTCACCCCCTTCAGACACAGCATCTTGTGGATCCACAAGAACAGCTGTAGAGGCGTCTGTGTGACGGGCGGAGATTCGATGATGTTTGGGGACATGGTCCACCAAGGTTGGTTCCTTACTCATAGGTGGCGTGGGAGGGACTTCTGCATCATTCAAAAGAACTTCCTCTTCATCGTGATCCCAGCCATCGTCCGAGGCTGCACCTGGAGCAGTAATGTTATCGAGTTCCTCTCGATCCTGTAGAGTGGCCATGGAAGCAGCAGCAGAATAGCCGACGGACCTAGTGGAGAAAGGGGTATGGTCAACAATGGGACCAAAATCCACCGCAGCATCTTCGGCAATGGTATCCACCTGTGTCAACTCTTCGGCGGTTTCGTGCATGACTCGCATAGAACCGTCGATTGCGAAACGCGTAGTATGCAATAGTGGAACATGATCGACCAAGGCTTCCTGTGGAGGCTGCTGCGGTGCCTTATTGGTGACGATTGAAGGAAGAGTCAAATCATCGTCCGCTTCATTTGGTTCCTCGCCATTGAATTCAATGGTAGGATCATCTTCAGGCAATGTATACTGAGTAGCGACAGAAGTGGCTACGGAGCGATGAGGAAGGATTCGTTGGACAGCACTCCCCGCACTATCCGTAGGGTCCTGGACAGGCAACTGAATGGGCGTTTGATCGACAATTGGTCCAAAGGGTTGCATAGCATCATCGTTGACATTGTCTTCAGCTTCGGATCCAGAAGAAGCGTTGGCCACGGCAGAAAAGGCATCGGTGATTGTACGGGAGCCAGCCCGAACTGACGGCACATGATCTACCCATTGAGAGTCTTCTGGGATAACCATACGAACCGAGCTCAAGAAACTTCGATTGTCATCGAGGGTAGTTCCACGACTAGACACTTCATCATCGGGCTCATTGGGATCCGCGTTGTCATCCTCTTCGTCGTCGTCCGTTTCTTCCTCGGGTGCCAAATCTTGCGGAGTCGCCACCCCGTGGATGGTATCATCCTCACGGGGAGTGGTGGTTTGGGATAAGGAAGAGACAGTGAGGGTCGGTGTGTTGGCAGGCGCAATGGAGGTGTTAGCGGGCGCAAGTGGCAAAGGGGTATGGTCGACCATTTGACCGTAGGAATCTTCTCGGTCGTGCAGACTATTGGTTTCCTCCAAGTCATCTTCAGAGTCACTAAAGACCTGTAGGGAAGGCGCGAGGGACGTTTGATGCTTGAGAGGCAGGGGTGGAGTATGGTCGACAAGGGGAGATCGGAGATTGCTAACGGTGCTCCCATTGTTGTTGCTAGTGCTGCCTTGGAGACTGCCAGCACTACTGTTGCCCTGCACACTGTTCAAGGTCATGCTGCTGGTGAAGAAGTTGTTCATGTTGTTGTGAGCAGCAGTGTTTGGGATTGTAATGGCAATATCATTGGGAGCTAGGGGAGGCTCTTCCAGGCGCACTCTCGAATTGGCCATGGACAAGGTATCATCCCTGGAAATGTCATCCTCTGGTTGGATGGCATCCCCCGAGGCCGCCGAGGCATCTAGGGCAGGAGTATGATCGACGAGAGGTGTCGCGTCATCGTCTAAATCGACATCATCATCTTCCCATCCATCCGCAACCGTTTCTTCCCATCCCGTATTGATAGTGTCGTCGGTAATGGCAGCTGTCGACACTCCCCCAAAGGAAACGGAATGAGTAGAAGCCGCGGGAGGAGGAGGTGGTGGTGGCGGCGGCGGTGGGGGAGAAGGGCTGGACATGGGAACTTGCAAGACGGGAGGCGCAATGACAGGAGGAGCCACGGCAAGAGTAGAAAGGTTGTTAAGGTTGTTCTCATCTTCATCCTCGTCATTGAGAGGCTGTGAGAATTCCTCTTGCTCCAAGACTTGGTCTAGATCGTCATCATCTCCCCAACCATCTTCTTCCTCGTCTTGATAATCTTCGTAGTCAGCGTCTTGATAATCTTCGTAGTCATCATGTTGAGGTTGTGTGGCACGTTCAATGAAGTTGGAAAAGTGTCCCAACAATCCAGTGAGAGGTCTTGGAGCTGTTGCAGTTGCTTCTACGGCTGTTGCTGTTGCTGTGGCTGTAGCTGTTGCTGTTCCAAAGGCATGGACAGGATTGACAGCTTCATGAGTGAAGGAATGATCTTGTTCGTGACCTTCTTGGACGTCTTCATATTCTTCATTGTCATTGTCACTACTACCGGTAGGAGTGCCAATGTCAATGTCTTCCACGTCGTCCAAGTCGAAATCATCGTCATCGTCCCACCCCTCGTTCATGTTGACTCGCTGTGTTTGTGCTGTTCGTGTGGAACACTTTGAACGTTGAGAGTGTTGAGAGTGTTCACTACGGTACTACTGGCTAGCTGGGTACTCGTACGCCTGGTGGAAGTACAAGAAGCACAATTGCAACAACAACGATGAACCACTACCGGTATAATAATAACAAAACACAATCCAAGCAATGATGATGTTGTGCACTGTACGTACCAAAAAGCACGGTTCAGCCACGCTGTGTACAATTCGTACTACCGGGACCATCTACCGGTACCTGGCTGTAACGGTTCGTACTTGAGCTACGCGTCCGGGTCCTGGTCATTGGACTCGATCGATCATTGTTGCATCGGCGGACAGCAAATCTTGCTCGTCGATTGGTCGCCGTACTCGTACCACTGTAATGCAATATTGATATTGATTATTGATTATTGTGGTCCTCCGTTGGAGTTGTTGTGGCAGTCATTTTTGTTGTAGTACCTCGTACTGTACTAGGTAGTACCAGGTTGTGGCACTACAATCACCAACAATCACCAACAATCACCAACAACAACCAAACCATTACTACCGGTAGTATCATACAACAACAGACTGCACAAGAAAATGCTTCAACCCGTGAGCAGCCGACTCCCTTCGTCTCAAAATGCCTGGGATGAAACCAACCTTCCCATGTGCATTGTCGTCACTCCTCTAGACGAAAAGGACACGGCTACAACTACTACTACTACTACTACTGCTGCTGCTGCTACTGCTAGTAGTACAACGACAATGAGCTTGGGAAGCTTTCCCAAGTGTTTGTCCTGTGGAGCTCCTCATCCAACGTCACACACGCACTTTGCTCTCAAGCATTCCAATGAGTTGGTGTGCTACCTTTGTGCGCAAATCTCCTCCACGCTTCTAGAAGATCAACAAGCCATTCGAGAAGACAAGTTGAATGAGGACTATCGTCCCTTCCCACTCGGTTCCTCCGATGCCGAAGTTGACGAAGAAGAGCAAGACGACGACGACGACGACGACGACGATGCACAAGATCAAGTGCCTTCCAAGAGTGTCTCCGCCATCACGCTTCCACTCAAGGGGCATGACTCCATGCCTGCCATGGCTTGTCCTCCCGTTTGGTGGATTGTGCTTGATGCCACCGCTGCCGACAATAAGGACTACTGGGACAATTTCTCTCGCTCCTTCCAGGCCATTCTGCCCACACTGCCTTCGCATTTGCATGTTGCTTGGGTGCTGGCCGGGGAGTCCACCTTGACGCTTTGGGATCTTCCTGCCACCACTTCCACTTCCAGTTCCAATACGACTACCAAAGGAAACAACACAAAGGTAGAGCGTTTTCATCTTCTTTCCACCTCCTTGACGCAACCCTTTTCTGCCGACTTGGCACACTCTTGTCTGCGTCCTCTCGATCAATGGAAGTCCCATGTTCCCAACTTGTTGCAAGCCATGCAAGATCATGTCGCTGCACAAACCGCCAAACAAGGTACTGCCGATACCGACGCGGAAGCCGACGCTGACATGGATCTTCCCACAGGAGTATCCTTGTCTCTTGTCATGACTCTCTTACTCGAATGGATGGAGCCTGCTCTTCCAGCTTCGGCCATTGCTGCTCTTCCCGAAGAACCCACCCAAGACGATGACACTGGCGCTGCTGCCAACGAGGCCGCCCCACCTCTCATCTATGCAGGAGGTCGGATCCTCACCGTCCTGGCAAATCCTCCCGTAGAACTACAACTCACAGAAACTCCTGCCGCTCCCAAACCCGATCCAAAACTACCGGTAGATCCAACCGATATGACTCCCATGGTCATGAAGAACCAATGGACCTCCCCAGACCCCAAACTCTGGTATGAATTGGGGGCACAGGCCGCCCACCAAGCCCTCGGCTTGGATATTTTGGTTGCTACTCCTTCCGAAGATGTCGATGTTGACGACACTCCTTCCTTTGGTTTGCCCTTGCTTCGATTCATGGCGCAAGCCAGTGGAGCTCCTGCCCCTGTCCTATTGTCTCCTTCCGATGATTGGACGGACGAGTTGCAGGCTCGGGTACCCTCTGTATTGGATGTGCAAATTCGCCTTCGTATCAGTCCTGGGTTCCACATTGAAGATGCACCTGTGGGTCCCACTGGTGGACGTCGTTACAAGGACGCTCTTCAACTCGCTCCCTTTTTGCCTTCCCAAGGACTTTGTGGTCCCGGTGTGGCGCAAGAAACGGGATTGTGGTCCATGGCCACCTGTGACCCACACACCTCCATTGTCATTGATCTCGAAGCAGACAAAAAGGTACCCAAGACATGGAAGGTTCCACAACTGGGAGAAGTACCCAGTCGACCCATGCTCCAAGTGTGCACTGCCTATACCACCTTTGTGAAAGACCCCAAAACCAAACAAACCAACGTGGTCCGCAAAATGAATATTGTCAGTCAGTCCATGCCCTTGGCCGAACAAACCGAAGACATTTTGGAGTCTCTCGACCCTGAAGCTTTGGCGCTCGTCGTTTTCCACAAGCTACAACTGAGTGCTCTACAAGATGGCTTCCATGGGGCTCAAAATACAGCACAGCAATGGCTCAAATCGGTCTTGACGTCTGTGTACCAATCTGCGGTCAAGCAAAACAAGGATACGACTGGGGCTACCCATTCACCTCTCTTTGTGGCCAGCGAACGCCTCGTTCAAATCCCTGGAGATCTAGAGGATGAAGAAGTTATCTTGGGAAAAGGCCACGAAAAGACGGCTGGGTTGGCTTCCATCATTTATGCCTTGATGCAATGCGATGCTTTCCGCCCGTGTGACGAATTCTATCAGATTTCGTTGGACGAGCGTGCCGCCACATTGGCCCGCCTTTCTTCCATGACCCCATCCACTCTTGTCAAATACTTGGCCCCGGCTATCCAATTGTGGTCCCACAAGGATGATGAATGCGTCTTCGAAGCCATGGATTGGGCCAGTGAAGCCGTTCAACTCGGACTGGATGAATTGAAAGATGACGCGGTATTTTTCGTAGATTCCCCGGATGTCACATTGGTGCACAAGAAGCATACCGCCAAATCCAAGCTCTCCTTTGGTCCAAACCTCATGGCTGCCGTCAAGCAGGCTCAACAATCCTACCGAGTACCTCCCACCAGTGTGATTGGCGAGGACAAGGACAAATCTGCCGAAACTGTCTTGGAGCCATTTCTCTTTGAGGATCGACCAAGCGCAGGTGAAAGCGAAAATTTCATTGCCTGGAGTACAGAATTGGCCGATCAAATCCGAACGTAAGTTTGCGGGGAAAATCTAATTTCAAATTGCTGGGACTACGTATCTCATTCTTGTTGTTTGCAGTTTGCTACAAAAATCACGTGATATTCCCAGAAAGTAAAACACTGGGACTCGAAAGTATGTATCCATTGCAAGGGTTGACTAGGACCCTAGCAAGTGTATTTTGGTAGATCTACCGGTAGTGAATCGTTAAAGGCTCTTGTACTTCTTGGGTAAACAATAACCAGAGGCATATCATCATAGAACCGTTGCATCAATCAAAATCTGCTACTAGCACTAGAGTGTTAGGGTTTTCCTACTTCCATCACGTGGCCTTCTCTGAAAGGGGTAGATCCATTGCCCATCGCCGGATACTTTTTTGGAGGGCTAGGTGTCAATTTGGCAGGGACTCCTAGTGCATCTACCGTCCACCCTTGGGCCGCGAGAGGAGTCTCCATGCCACGTGTCAAACGTTGCGAGCTGGAATCGTCCGAGAAAGGCGAGGTGTTCATTTCTGGTGCACTCATGCACATGACACCGTTCTGTGGAGTCGGTGTCGTTGGATCATCCTCCAATACTAATGCGGTAATTTCATGCGAATGGCGGCGACGTCGTGCGGTTGGCCCGTTGGCCCCATGTCCACTCCGTTGATAGCTCCGATTACTGTGACTTCTGTTGTCACTGATGCTGGACTGATGAAGAGATGAGCCAGCACTGGGGCCACTTCCAATCGAACTACTATAATTCGCCATTTGTCGGTTCAAATCTTCCAGTTGACGCAAGTGTTTTTTCAAAGCCTGTGTTCGTGTCATTTTCCGTTCGGAGGATGGCGTCATGGGAGGCTTGTCCGTCAATGGCGAGTGGAATTCCTTGACCGCCATGGCATTGACTGCATCAAAATGCTCACGCGTCAGATTTGGAGAATTGGCGGCATATTGGTAGTCGATGTTGGCGGTCGAAGACTTGGTCGAGTCTTGGAAATTGTTGGAAGTTTGTGAGTCGGGAAAGGCTTGAGAAAGAATGTCACTATCCATGCCAGAATCGGCGGATCGGCTGTCGGGACGAACCGAATTTTGCAAATTGATTTCGTTCACAGCCAAACTGGAATCCAAATTCTCACTTGTTTGGGGTGCGGTATCATTGCTCTGGATGATATCCGGTTCAGGAATTGCTTGTTGTATAGATTTACGGAAACTTCTTCGCCCTTTCGACCGTTTATCCCTGGATGTACAAGATGCTGGACTGCTGGCACTAGCGGGGGAATTCCTATGCGATGAACCGATTCGAGGTCGTCTGGGGGTTGTGGGGGTCTTGCATGCATCACCGCGACGATCTCGTTCTGCTTTGCTCATCACGCGAAGAGGAGGCGAGGTCTCCCCATTGTCACGTGGAGGTCCTACAGGTTGCGAGTCAGACTTTGCGAGTTCACCCCAAGACATGAGTCGTTCTTTGCCAGTTGAATGCTTTCGTGCAGGGTCTGAGTTAAGTTTCGCGTCAGTATGATCTACTGAAGTGCCGTTGGAATGAATCTCTCTCGACCTTGTTCTTCGCCGTTCCGATGAATTCAAATTTGAGCCATTCTGGTCTGAATGTCGAGAATGATGAATATAGCTCTTGTGATGGGAACGGGATGTCGGGCTCGGAATGCCAGGGTCAGCTCTACCCCTTGTGCGATACCTTGACTCCGTACTGCCCTTCCGTCTTGCTTCGCCACGTTCGCGGTGTCTGTCAGACTCCCTTTCTCCGGAATCAGATCTTACTAGTTCCTTCAGTTCCCCACTTGCTTTTCTTTCAGGTTTTGATGGTGAACTTCGGTTGCCCTCGGGTGTTGAACTTCTCGGGCGAGGAGGACTGGTGCCGTTGGCCGCCGCTTGTCGCGCTTTTTCTCGGCTTTTGGAACGAGACTCAGATTCACGAGAGCGACTGGATGTAGATCCCTTTCTTCGTCTCCTCAACGACGGCGATGTTGGACTGGATATATCAGTGGGAGCGTCAGCATCTACTTGGGATGGCGTCTCAGCCTCGTTTCCCTGAGATGGTTTCGAGTCCCTTTTGGAATACTCCCTTGCCCGTCTTCGGTGAGGAGATGTGGGCGACTTCATGTCTGAGATTCGTCGTGATGATCCCTCCGGAGTATTACTTCGCGACCGTGCACTTTCACTTGAGTTTGTACGTTGAGGCGCTCGTTGGCCATCTCCATCATTTTTTGCGCTTTCTACAGCAGACATTTCCTTGGATCGTCGTCTGCGAGATGTTGTACGAGTGGATTGCTGGATGTCCTCCTCCACCAAAGCAAAGACTTCGGTCATTTTGCTCAACGTTGATCGTCGACGACGAGATTGGGTAACCGAAGTTGGAGAAAGAGGAGTATCTTCTTTCCTAGAGCTGGATCCTTCTGGTGTCTTGCTCCTGGAATGACTCCCTTCTGATGCAACTGTAGACCGACTTCTGGTAGACCTGTCGTTCGAAGTCAAGTTGACATCTGATTCGCTCGATTTTCGACGCCGTGAAGGGGACTTTGGCGTTGACCTTGAAGCTCCATCGGGAGTGCGACTGCGTGGTCTGTTGCTCTCTTTTCGAAACGACTTTGGTGGACGGCCCTTTTCACTTGACCTTGTGCGATGATGAGTTGCCGATTTGGATTGGACGCTGGTGGGACTTCCCATATTGTTAGATTTAGAGCGAGGACTGGAGGGGGGCATTGTGCTGGAGGCAGTGGTGATGGCCGTAATGGAGGAGTGGGTAGAATTTCCTTTGACGATCACAGTGTCAGGTGCACCACTTTTGGAGTCTGTCGACTTTGTGGAACCAAGTGAGTGAGTAAAAGGCAATTGGGTTGCATTTTGAGCCATCAGTTTTGCCATGTTTGCCTCCATAATTGATTCTCTCTGAATTTGACTTTTTTCCATCCCTATTCTCAGTTTCTGAGAAAGCGTTGGATGAAACGATGAATCCATGGAAGCAGCCGAATGTTGTGTCGTATTAACGGGTTTTGCGCCTGTTGCCATGGGACGCGGCGATCTTGGGATCATGGAAGATGGATTGGATGATTTTCTCTCTCCAATCTTGAGCTTTTGAGACAAGGTATGGTCAGCAGGGGTTCCATCGTCGGCGGCATGCCAGCTATCGGCAGGAAGAGGTGTCTTTTTGCTCGTAGCCCTGGGGGATTGCTTTATTTCCATACGAGTGGTCGATTTGACTGAGTGGTTGCTAGGCGACGGGATGTTTCGAGATTGTGTCGACTTTGGCTGGGAAACGTCCAAATTTGAAATACTGGGAGGTCTGACGAGAGACGGTCGAGTGCTAGAGTCGACGTCATCGTCGAAATCTGCTGCGATCTCCATGAGATCCTCCATCGAAAAAGAATCTCTGATATCTTGGGCGTCGCTAGGTTTCTGTATATCTCCACTGCTTGTTCTTCTGGGAAATATTCGATTTTTGATGACTTTGAATGGAGCAGATGATCGTCTCCTCGCTTTCCCGGATGCCCCCAAATCCCCTTCTTGCGCATGGATGCTTTCCCCAGAGTTGCTCCTTGTCACGGAAACCCGTGGACTCGGTACCAGCGGAGGATGTTCTATTGGACTGGATGCATCCAGCAGTTGACTGGATCCCTCCTCCCCCTCCCCTTGAAGTTTACTATTGCGCTTGCGTTTCGGCGTCAACAAATTGCTGAGTTTCAGTCTCTTTTTCCATTTCTTCTTCTCCGAATCCGGCGTCGAACCCTTCTGAGAATGTATCAGATTCATGGTATGTTGTTACTTCAATGATTCTCTTGCATCGACTGGTAACAGCGTTGCTGGTTGTTGCTGTTGCTGTTGCTGTCAACGACGACAAGGAAGACTCTGACGCCTTTTACTTCTGAAACATATATCCTTTGTTGTGGGGTTTGTGTTTGTTCCCCTTGGGAAAGCGGTAGCGGGGAAATTAAGCGCCCCCAGTGTCCTGAGTGCCATGTGACATGCCTCAGAACCCTGCTCCGTCGCTAAGTGCGATGTCTTGCAGTCTGTTTGTCCAGTCTTAGGCTCGAATTGAGACACCAAAAAGGAGGTACCACGACAACAAAGGGAATAACGGCCTGCTCGTAAAACGCGTCTTCGTATATGCTCTCGGATCGTGCGGCTCCTCTTCACCATAAATCGGATGAACACTCATTTTGTCGTACTTACTGCAGATACGCAATACACAACAAGAGAAGCAGAAGATGCTACAACGAATCTGGCTGGGAAAACTTATCCTCCAACTTTCCATATTCGTTGGGTAGGTGCTCGCACAGTAGTCGTTGAAGGATTCCCGCAGTTTGCCACTATAGTCCCAAGCGCAACTAACCTATCGATGGCCATGAAGTTACTTGTAGCAGGAAAGTGAGAGTACTATCGATCGTGTCCAAAGTCTTGGGTTCGATTTACAATATTATTAGTAAAGCTACCAGGTACTACCGGTATTACTCGTACTACTAGCCTTCGAACAAACAAAAGAGAAGCGGGTTTTGGTGACCGAA
The DNA here is from genome assembly GCA_013372465.1 of Nitzschia sp. Nitz4. Taxonomy (NCBI): domain Eukaryota; phylum Bacillariophyta; class Bacillariophyceae; order Bacillariales; family Bacillariaceae; genus Nitzschia; species Nitzschia sp. Nitz4. The sequence goes on from WXVQ01000177.1 coordinate 26,075, forward strand.
CAGAGTTCCCAATTCAACCAAAGGTCATCCCTATTTCTTCTGCCCGCTACCGGTAGCTAGTACTAGTAGGTATGCTGTTGATCTCAAGAATGGCAGTATATAGACGACTAGGTACATTTGCTTGTACTAGTAGAAAACAAGTACTATTTCCTCTATTACGGTACAATACAAACAAATCTTCCACCAGTCAACTAACTCTTGCCTTGACCCTTGGACTTTTTGGTAGCAGCCTTCTTCTTGGGTGTTTCTGATGTACCCGTACTTGCCTTCTTGGGAGCTTTGCCAGCGGAACCCTTCTTGGGTGTGTCTTTCTTTTTTGTGGCTGTTTTGGGGGCGGAGCCATCCTTGGGGGCTTGTTTCGTTGCTTTTCCCTTGGGAGGCGCGGACCCACCTGGCTTTCTGCCTGGCTTCTTTGCGGGAGGCGTTCCAGTTTCAATATCGTTGGTTGGTCGACCACGGCGACGGGGTGGCTGAGGGTTGTCTGCTCCAGACAAATTCGTTTGTCGACTTGTAATATTCTTGTAGCAGTCGGGCTTGAAAATTGGGTGATTGTGGACAGAACCTCCTTGGATCGTCTTGTACATTTCCCAACTAGTGTACAAAACATAAAGTCCCATCATGAGCAAGAATACCCCTGGACCATCCCCTTTCAACAAGTAGATGATCCCAATAGCTGTGCAACCTCCACCGAGAATTCCACCGATGATGACTAGGGCCCATGCAGTCGAGGTGATAGAGAGTCCAAAATACCCACAGATAGCTGCCACCATACTGGCAGCATCCATTGGATATGCGGGGATAAACATGTTGAGGCCAAAGACCATAAGGTTGATATCCAAGGACTTCTTGGCAAGCTGTGCAAAAAAGGCACTTCCGCCACCTCCTTCCACATCTTCCACAGAACCCGAGGAGTATGTACCGACACCGTCGTCTCCAGCTAGACCCAAAACCAATACCCACAAGAAGAAAAGGGGAATTTGCATCAATGGACCCCCAAGAGCAATCAGAAACTCTTGAAGGAAAGTACCATTTGGTACGGTACAATCGTTGAATCCTCCAATGGGCCATAACATAGTGAAATGGTATGATCCTTTCTGACAACGGGTAAAACTGATATGTCCCATTTCATGGCACAACAGAATCAAGAAACAAGACGGACCCCAAACAACCGCAGTCAACAACAAATACTGCCATGCCGAAGCGTTGAATATCACAGCAAACACCATTTGAATGATGAAGTTACACCAAAACGTCCAGTGCAAAGTCACTCTCGCGCCCAAGCAGCGACCTAGGCCACATGTCATGCAGTCGCAGCCAAACATTGTCTCAGATTCTTGGGACTATTGCAACCTACAAATAGAACGGAACGAATGGAAAGGAATGAGACGATGTGAGGAGAGAGAAAACAACCACAACCAAGTGTGTTTGTCATCGATGTGACGTATCAGAGCCAATCATCTTACACCACAAAATGACCTTTGGAGTCATGGCAAGACGCACCGCCTCATGAACCTTCCGACTCCAACTGGGCTCGGAAGGGTCGACAAGACAAGTAGACAACAAAGAGGCGACAACACGAAAGTGAAACAAACAATTCGGTTATCATTAATTTCTCAATCTGGATACTACCTAGCCCATTCAGGCCAACCATGTCACGGTTTTGGTTGCCTTGGCCTTGGCGTATGTGCTCAACCAAAAGTCTTCACCCTCCTTGAGTTCGTATTCCTTGCCGTCTACAGTAACCTTGAAGACCTGGCCAGCCGTGAACTCCGTAGTTTCCTTGGTGGCAAACACATTCTTGACAGCTTCCTCCATGTCATCCTTTACGGCAACAGCGGGTCGGCAGACAGACACGGTAACCATCGAACCTCCCACATCCACAGTGTCGCTCTTGAGAGGAACCTTCCAGCTAGGAGACAAACGTTCAGGCATAGGAACGGATCCACGGAATTTGGTATCCAACATTTCAACATTGAGAGCAACAGCATCCTCAGTGGAAGTGATTCCTTCCTCCTCGTGGAAGAAGACTTCAACGACATCCTTCAAGTCGAGACCAGCAGCCTTTCGAAGTTGCTGAATATGGTTGATGAGCTCACGAGACATTCCAGAAGAAATAATGGCTTCGTCTTGAGTGCAGTCCAAAGCAATCACACAAGCTCCGTCAGCCGAAGGAGTGGACTCCCAGTTGTCGCCCTCCTTGGAGAAGGCCAACTTGGACACAAGCTCCGTCTTGGCGTCCAACTCAACGCCCTCAATCTCAACCTTGCCATCCTCCAACACCTTGACAGCTTCGTCGTGCGATAGGTTCTTGATGGCACTTTGAACAGCCTTCATCTTCTTTCCTAGCTTCTTTCCAAGTACCTTGAACTCAGGAGCCAAGGAAAGAGTTACCCAATCGTGTTGATCTTCCTTGGGAACAACAATAAAGTCCCAGGCATTCAACTCGGACAAAATGTACTTCTTCAATGGGCCAGTAATACCATCGACAACATTCTTGCTGGGGTTTCGAATGATAGCAACAACTTGCTTGACAGGTGTTCGAAGACTGATGTTGCGCTTCTCACGGGCGTTACGTCCTTGTTCGACAACAGCTTGGAGAGCTTCCATGGCCTCCACAGCATCGTGGTTGAGGCGACTCTCGTCATACTCTGGGAGTCGCAAGAAGTGCACCGAGTCACTCTTTCCAGGCTTGACAGGGTTACTGGTACCTCCGCCGTTGGCAGCCTCGGCATACGAAGGTTGAAGCTTTCGGAGGTGTTGATAGAAGAATTCGGAAATGAAAGGAGTAAAAGGACCCATGATGATGGTGACATCCAACAAGACATCGTAGAGCACTTGAAGACCCATTTCAGCCTCTGCGTCGGAATCTTCTCCCTCAAGACCCTTGAGGCGGTCACGGTTAAGACGGACATACCAGTTGGTCAATTGTGTGACGTATTGAACCAAAGCAGGCATGACAGTGTAGAGACGGTAGGCAGCCATTTCATCGTGAACATATTTGATAAGCTCTTGCGTAGCAGCCGAAATCCAAATGTCCGTAGCGTTGGTGGTGGACTTGACCTTATCGACCGAAGGGACAAACTTGCGGGTTCCTCCCTCCCATCGCTCGACGTTTTGGAGGAAAAATCTAAAGGCGTTATACCAGGGCAAAAAGACTTCCTTGACAACTCCAAGGACACCTTCCTCACGGAACTTGAGTTCTTCCGCACGCACGACAGGGGAATTGATCAAGTACATACGCAAGGCATCGGCTCCGTATTTGTTAATGACAAGGGTAGGATCGGGGTAGTTCTTGAGGCGCTTGGACATTTTCTTTCCATCGGCAGCCAAGACCAATCCATTGACAATGAGGTTCTTCATGGCAGGCTTGCCGAACAAAGCAGTGGACAAGACCATGAGTGTGTAGAACCATCCACGGGTTTGATCCAAACCTTCGGCAATGAAATCAGCGGGGAAACCATTCTCGAAAGCCTCCTTGTTCTCAAAAGGATAATGCTTTTGAGCATAAGGCATACTTCCAGACTCGAACCAGCAATCAAAAACCTCATCGATACGCTTCAAGGTAGTTCCAGGGTTGATCTTGGAAGGGATTTCGACCTTGTCGACAGTCTCACGGTGAAGATCATCAACACGAACTCCGGAAAGCTCCTCCAATTGCGCGATGCTTCCAATGCAGACAACTTCACTCAAATCCTCATTGGCCCAAATAGGCAAGGGAGTACCCCAGAATCGGTTACGAGAAACAGCCCAGTCTCTGGCATCCTTGAGCCAGTTGTGGAAACGGACTTCTCCAACGTGCGCAGGAACCCAGTAGGTTTGCTTGTTGTTTTCAACCACTTGATCCCTGATTTCTTCCACCTTGACGAACCAAGAAGGAATGGTTCGGTAGATCAAAGGAGTATCGGAACGCCAGCAGAAAGGGTAAGAGTGAAGAATGTTGTCCTTTTGGACCAAACGTCCCATTTCCTTGATCATGGCAATCAAAGTATCGTCAGACTTTTTGACATGGGTTCCAATGAGAGGAGTGACGGGTTCAGTGAAGAGACCGTTACTGTCTACGGGACAAGGGATCTTATCTCCCTTCTTGATGACTCCATTGGCCATACAGACGCGGTGATCGTCCTCTCCAAAGGCAGCAGCTTGATGGACCACTCCTGTACCGGCATCATCGGTGACATAAGGGTCACAGACGACACGGAAATACTCCTGATGGACAAACTCGTCATTGACAAAGAAATCAAACAAAGGCTTGTATCTCTTTCCGACCAACTCCTTTCCAGTCATGGTCTTTTGGATCTCGAACAGCTCATCCTGCATGGCAGGCTTCCACTTTTTGGAATTGTTCATGATGGGGTAGAGTTGAGCCAAACGAGACTTGGCAAGAATATAAACGTTTCCGGACTTTTTATCCAAAATCTGAACATAGGCCATTTCAGCGTTGACACAGAGCGCAATGTTGGATGGAAGGGTCCAGGGGGTGGTGGTCCAAGCCACAAAGTTGATACCCTCTTCTCCAATGATGGGGAAGCTAACAACGACAGCAGGGTCGCGAACCTCCTTGTAGTTCAAACCAGCCTCAAAGTTGGAAAGGGGAGTAGCACAACCTGTTGAGTAGGGCATAACCTTGAACCCCTGGTAGACGAGGTTCTTTTCAAAGAGTTGAGAGAAGACCCACCAGACACTCTCCATAAAGGAGGGGTCCATAGTCTTGTAGTCGTTCTCAAAGTCAATCCAACGGCCCAAACGAGTAATGGTAGTCTCCCATTCCTTAGTGTAACGGGTCACAATTCCTCGGCAGGTCTCGTTGTACTTGTCAATTCCCATGGCCAAGACTTGATCGCGGTGCGTAATGTTGAGTTTCTGGTCAATCTCATACTCTACAGGAAGTCCGTGGCAATCCCAGCCAGCGCGACGATCTACACGCTTTCCTGTCATGGCGGCATATCGAGTCACTGTATCTTTGATGGTTCCTGCCAAAATGTGCCCATAGTGGGGCAATCCAGTAGCAAAGGGAGGACCATCGTAGAACGTGTACTCCTATGGAAATTGGTAATTGGTAATTGGTAGTTGGTAGTTGGCAGTTGGCAGTTGGCAGTGAGCCGTTGGTAGAAGTGTGAGTACAAACTAGAAGCCACAAACACACACACGTCACCAAGCCACAGAAAAAAATCACGTACTTCATCTCCACGTTCCAAACTGAGTTGATTCTGACGACGGAAAGAATCTTCTTCTTGCCATTTCTTGACAATTTCTTCTTCTGTTTCTGCAAAGTTCAAAGCTGGAGGAAGAGACGACATGGTGCTTCCACTCTTTCTGTTCTACTACTGTATAGTACACTCGTGGTTGCCAAAGTACCGGTAGTGTTGTTGCAGGTGGTAGACTCAACTACACGTACAAGTACTCGTCCTTGTTGGCCCGTGGTAGTAATGGCCAAACTCCTACGAAGGAAGAACGACGGATGAGCGGACGGATCTTGTGGCTCTCGGTGCCTCCCTCGGGGTTTGCTTCCGCGTGGAGTAGGGTTGTGACACCGTTGTGACAACATGCGATATACTCGTACCTTGCGTCGAAGAAGTCATGAACGAAAACCACCACCGCCACCCCACCATCAACCATTTACAATCTCATTACTATGTTAGTTTACTGTTAGAGCAAAACGTCTGGGAACCAAACAAGGCCCATCATGGCCAATACATACTTGGCGACGCTTTCGGGAGCTCGAAGCGCCAACAGGAACCATGCCACCAACTCTAGGGAGCGCAGAGGTGATCCTTCCTTGTCTTCTCCTATGCTAGCATAGACTTCATTGTCCACGACCGAAACAGTTCTCTTGTGAGTAGCGGCATACTCGGGACACCACCATGGTTGATGGGATAGTAGTCGCTCACGCATATCTTGGAGCTTTTCGCCGGTATTGTCGATGCGATGATCCGTTTCACCACCCATGAGCAATGCCAATCCTTGCCGAATTTGGAGCTGCATTTCTCGTGGCAACCAGGCCAGATTGGGAAACTCCATCATACCGTCACTACCACTTCCATCACTATATTCTGGTGGAACACTGGAAGACGCGGCATCTTCCATAGTAAAAGGAATGTGGCCTACCATCAGATCGATCCCTTCTTGTCGATCGGCATCTTGAAAATTGTTCAGATAATAGCGCTGCAACGAATTCAATCCATCGTCCATGGCTCCCTTTTTGGTTCGTTGCCCTGTTCTTGTAAAGTCCCCCTTCAGAGCTCGGGTACCAGCGTACAGACGAGAAATTTCGTCGGCATTGTCGGCCCAAAGCGTCCGATGGGATGTTTCCCCCTCGCTCCAAGGAATACTCAAAGGATTCGTTTCGAATTGTTGGGTATAGTTGTTGTCCGTTGGCAAGTGGTTCTGTATCGCCTCCCACTTGCTAGACACTTGTAGTAGTTGTCGGACCAACACATACCGTCCCAACATGCTTTGAACAACATTGGTTCGATCCAAACAATCCATGCAGTTGGTTCGAATCACGGACGATTGCATCTTGTGAAGGATCAAGGAATCTGGAACATCCTTGTCAATACATTTGGATGACGCCGTAGTAGGCTGAACCCACAAGAATCCCTGTTCGTCCAGCGTAGGTTCCAACTCTTCTAGCAATCCAGCCAATCGATCCCAACGATTCGAATTCAATTCGGCATGAAAGTCAAACCAAACATGTTTTATGGAGCTAGGATTCGCCAGAAATGTATCCACAAATGCCTGTGGGGTGGTAGAGTTGGTTGGGAACGAGGACCATGGAATATCCATGACGGCCCGTAGCACTGCATCCATAGCTCGTCCTAGTCGAGCTTGATCTTTCTTTTTGTCAATCAAATTGACAAACACTAGTTTCCGTTGCAATGGAGCCAACTTGTCGGTATGCTGCTGTTGTTGCTGGCGGGGCTTTGTACTTGGAGTGGTAGGAAGAACATAGCGTTGAGAAAGATCCACCAAGTGGCGACGCACTGCTCGCGCTTGAGCCAGAGGATCCACGCCCATGAGAACTCTCGGACGGTAGGCCTGCACATCGGCTGGACTAGACCAACGCAAAGGAATGGAACCACGGATTTGAACATGACTGAGAGCATGTTGGAGGATGTTGTTTTGATGGATCAATGTACATGCTTCGGTTTCTACAAAATTGGCCACGGCACCTGTGGCATCGGCACCACGTCGGGTAAAACGTGTGCCAGCCCGGAACCGGTTCCGCCTGGAAATGAGCAAATGATCGTAGGTGATATTGGATGTATCCATGGTTGCATTGGATAGGGAGATCTTGGCTTGTACCCCAACAAAAGCAGAAGTGATTGGAACGAGATGGCTTTGTAGAGATGTCCATCCTGATACATCATGACTGTCATGATGCAAATTTTCTTGACATTGCTTCGTAACAGGGTCCATGGCCACTTGATTCCAAACAAACCGCGTATCGTTCGTTTTATTGTTGTGTCCATGAGCCATGACAGATGACTGAAGGGTTTGGGTCATGTCGACACTTCCATGGGAGAAATAGAACACATGATCTTGCCAGGCCTGTTGCAACAATCGGAGTTGTCGACGCTCTTGTCCTGCTAGCCAGGATGTAGCATTCTTGGCCAAGGACGGATGGGTCAAACGAACCCAGGATAATTGGGATACTTTGCGGATTTGCCACCACGATGCATTGTGGGGTTGGAGTGGAGGTGCTGAGTAAACAGCCTCCGAGGCATTGAGGAAGACCCACAAACTTCCCGAGGAGAGTGGATAGTATCCCAAAATGCCTTGAATGGGAGTCCAATTGGAGATTGTCGCTGAGGGTATGGCAGGTTCTATAGAGCACTCGCCGGGAACAACCAAAGATGCCCGAACACGGAATGTTAGTGTATTCTCGGAGCCTGTGTCGTTTGTCAGAGTATTAGTGACATTGTGCCTAATTTGGAGCCAAAGAGTATCCGGGTGGTCAGGACTCTGTTGGATGAACAAAGACCCCTGTTGCTTCGAGACGGCAGGACGAGACCAAGGGTTTTGGATGATTGTAGGGCTAGCGCCATCGGCTGCATCAGTGGACGTCAAAGTGGAAAGGGGGGAAGATGATGAATGGCCGAGTGTTCTCCAACGAGTCACTCGTGTAAATGGAAATCTAGAAGAAAGAATTGGAACCCAAGTCAAGAAATGAAGTAAAACGATAAAGGTACAACAACACCTTGGGCGGATGCTGTTTCGAACACCCAACGACATTTGTAAAATGTGCCAACCATACAAGAATCATGATAGAGCAGTTGTTGGTGGTGGATTGTAGTGGAAGTGCCACGAGACAGTCCAGTAAGTCGTTATTTCTACCACGTGTACGTACCTATGGTGACGTTTCTTCGTGGGGTTTCGGCAGTTGAGACGTGCTTCGTGGCGTCATTTTTTCGTAGGATGTCATGACGGGTTTGGAACACACAGGTAGAGTTCTGCGTGGAATCGTACGTACGACGAATCCGCAGGCCAGATGGGAACGACGTACGTCAATTGAGACACGGGGTTCGGTGAGAACAAGCCTGCGACAGAACAAACACACAACATTTTCTGTCAAGGATGTATTCCGCCCTACGATTTCCTTCCTCGCCAGCCGGGGGAAGTACAACAACGATTATTCCAACAACCACAACAACACGAACTTCTACTAGAAGCGTCTCTCCCACCATGAGCACAGCAATCTCTCAAGCAGCCAAGTTCTGCTCAACTACCACAATGCCCACTAGCACAAGTCTGAATTTCTTCAGTTCCTCACAGCATTCGCCTAGCAGCAGCAGTCCAGCCACATCGCGGACGCCACTCCATGTCACCAACACTTGGAGTAACAGCACTGCGGCCATGTGGAATCATGTTAGGATTTCTCTCCATTGGAATGTTGACACTGGTCGATTCTACTCCTTCAAAGAACCTCATGCGGATAGTAGTACTACCAATTCCTATTCCTCCTTGGACAAAAGAACAAGCAAGACGAATGCTAGTGCGCCCGTTTCCGCAGATTCCAGCGCTGCAACCACGGCTACTGGTGGTAGGAATACCAACAGCACCAACTATGCCGCCGACGAGGACACGATATTGGAACAACGTCACGCACAAAACAAAAACAAGCTACTAATGCTATTACAATTGGAACAAGTGCTAGCGGACCGCGGGGCAAGACAAGCGCAATGGCAGGCTCTCAAGGAAGAATTCTTTGTGGCCTTGGTGCGCCGTCAGATTCAGCGTGCTACTTCATCACCCAAACCTAGCATCACCACCCCACTGCCCAAGAGAACGTGGCGCCTGAATTCAACACTTTTGGACTTGCAAGAATATTATCGAAAGTTAGATGCTTGCATACAAGAACTGGAAGATCGCAATGAGATTATCGAGTTGGAAGGCTTCAAACAATTGGTGATCCGTGAGCTACAAGAACGAGCAGAGGCCAAAGAACAGCACCGAAAGCACTTGCAGGTCGTTCATGGTCAACTCATGCAACGCTTCCTCATGGAAGAATGGAGGATAAGGGAAGGATGGTCCAATTCGCACCACGATTGGATTGCTATCTCTAATGAAGATTCTATACTGGCTAACAGCACCAGGCTTGTCGAACAAGATGAGGATATGGATGGGTCCGAATGGGTCCTTTGCGAATACTACAACTAACAGTAGGATAGCACACGTTGTAGAATTCTACTGGAAATATCTTGTTCTGATCCTATTGCTTTTTGTAGAAGTACAGTAGTACAGCTAGTAGCTACCGGTAGAGTAGTAGTAGTGAGACGTGTCAACAACAGCATTGAAAGAACAAATGCCGGTTTTAGTGGGAATACACAAGACATGCGAATCTCCAAGAGGTGTTCCATCACATCTACTACGTGGCATCCTCTTGGCAAGATTTGATGTCGCAGTGTGTGTTCGACATAGCATGGATGTCAACAACATCCTCATCGTCATCATTGATGTCCATACAGTCTTGTCATACATAAAAAGGTGCATGTACCCAGGTTTGACCCGTTGGAATAAACCCCTACACGTCCAATGCAAACCGCTGGATGTGTCAGATAATTTTGTTGCTTCCTTTGGGTGTGCAAGTGGCAATCATTCGATAAGGCATGTCAGTATTCGTTGGCAGTAGCAAGACAGTTCCTCGGAGTTCCACGCCACTATTGCCACGACTTTTGTTGGCCATTGCCGTTGTCTCCATTTCCGTCAATTTGTTGGTTTTTTTCCCTGTTGATCAATCTTTGCAATTCCCTGAGCGTTCCTTTCACCACAAGAATAGTCCTAATGGAAACAGTACACACTCGCAGTCTGACGTGACTGCAATGACAAATGAACAAGGTCAGGAATATATTCGGTCTGTTTTTCAGTTGGCTGGTCTCAACTGGACGGCAGAATTGGAAGCGCAACTGCCGAGTTGGACACAAGTCCAACAAGTAATTGGCTCACATCCTTACGTGGTAGGTTTGGACAATTGTCCAGTCTTTCGAGAAAAGGTGCCACCGTTAGAGCGCATGTTGGGAGCGGCAGGTATGTTCAACACTGGAACCAACCTGGTCACACATCTCCTCAAACAGAACTGTGAAATCCCCGAACGTCGACAGGCGGCAGGCCCCCATCAATCCAAAGAAAAGTATGGGATGCGGTGGCAAGTACCATGGGGAAAACATACACCGGCGCATTTTAGAGACGCTCATCACACCACCAAAGCTACCGACATCAACAAAGACTATGTTCTTCCTGTCGTCACCATTCGAAATCCATACACATGGTATCGGAGTATGTGCAAGAATAGCTATACAGCCAAATGGAAACATCCGAGAAGACAAGAGTTTTGTCCCTACATCAAGGATGCACAAAGCGATCAATCCTGGAACCAAGTAACCGTCAAATATGGAGCTGGAGAAGATTCCCATCAAAGTTTGGCACATCTTTGGAACGATTGGTATGCAGGCTACATTCGAGAGTCTACCAAATTTCCTTGGATTGTCGTACGTATGGAAGATTTAGTCTTTTACCCAGTCGAGACGACGCGTCTCATTTGTGAATGTGCCGGAGGAAAACTCCGTACAGATGCTCCCTTTGCTGTCATGGAAGGATCCGCGAAAGCCGACAGCCCAGGCCACGATACATCGACGGGGATTGTGGCGGCCTGGCAAAAGTATTCCAAACCCTACCAACCCAAGGCTGGCATGTCTGATTTGGACTATGAAGCATCCATAGCAACGCTTGACTCTACTATTATGGAGGCGTTTGGATATCAACATCCGCCGCCCTAGGTTCTGGGTGGTTGTAGACAGGATTAGTGTTGCTACAGTCGCTAATTCATCTAGCTGCCCTGTATACTACTAGTAGAACCTACAAACAATAATCGTCTCTGGCTTGCCTGTGATGAGAAAGTCATCCTCTACAATCCCAGCATTCCTTGGTTCCCTTGGGTCTAGCACCCCGACACACCAGGTACACAGATGATGGTGACACACAACAGTCTACCGGTAGTACTACTCGTACCGGTAACGTAATAAGAAGTAGCAGCAGTCCCACAACTTTGGGTCCCACCATTCTAATCTTTGTTTTTTTTTTTACAAGGAGCGCCACGCCCGCCGCCGCCAACTACGAGCCCCCAAGAATAAGTCTCCACTAAGAGTCTCCTACGTTCGAAGTACATACTAGTCTGTTCAGGAACAACAACTGTCACCTAGTCTGTATGGCATTTTCGTCCGTTTCATGTGCATATCAGTAGCAGCAGTAGAAAATATACAGGTCATGCCAACGATTCTATTACTTAGGTGAACATTGCCCGCCTGCCAGTCAATTGGCAATGCAGGTGAGCTAACTTTGTCGCACGAATCCTGTTGACACCAATACCAACATCACACCAAAACTGAAATGCACCACAACACGATGCTTTACAACAATTTGCTAGCTATACCTCAAGGTCATGGTCATTATCAGGATCATCACCAACATAATCCAAGATAATTGATCCATCATCACTACCAGAGCTTGTGACATCCTCAGAACAGCAGAAGAACCACCAGCAGAAGATACTACTACGACATAGTATGAATTCTGATCCCCCCGTCCCCGCCCCCACCACCAGCTCCCCTTGTTCTTCTTCGTCACTGTTGTGCTCTTCCTCCTCATTGGCTGGTGGTGGTAGCTCTTCCCCTTCCTTTAGAAAGCATTGAATACTTTCAGGGAGCAATCCTCGGCGTTGAAGAGACCTCTTCTTCATGTGAGGCATTTTGAAGCGATTGATGATCTCGTCATTCATGACTGCTTCTTGTAGTGTCAAGAACAAGCAGTCATCTAGCTTGGGGCTTTCATTCATTTCAAAGGCATGAATTATGCTCTCAACTAACTCCTCCGCTGTTTCACTTTGATGGGCAACAGCACTGGATTGCAGAGATCCTCGGAAAAATCCCAGGTCATTGATGTTCAAGTCGGGGCTTCTTTGCGGAGGAGGAGGCTGATTCAAAACCAAAACGTTTTCGAGCTCACCACAGTCATCAGCTCCAAATAGTTCCAGCTCTCCTAACTTTTCTTTAAGAGCAACACTTTGTCTTGTTGTACCAGCCAAAATTCCGTCTCTGGTTGTCCTCGAGTCCTTGAATGGTTTGTGCTATGTGTATCGCATCGTACTTACGTTGCCGGCCGTTATTTTTACAGTTAGTGGTTGCTGTTTTTAGGTCTACATGTAGGTGTTGACCCGTGACTGGGTCTGAAGTTTTGGCGCGCTCCGGACCGACCGGCGCGAAACATCGAACTGTTCAGCCTATTCTTTGTACCGTTTGACAGTTTCAACGGCCGATACCTCTTAGGGATCATCTTATTAAACATTCAATATATTCATGAAAAATTTCGTCTAAATGAGAGCTTTCTAATGATACCCATATCTCTAACACAATGTTGTCACTCACACACTTCACTTCTACACAACCCCCTAGGTGACAGTTGTTCCTGAACAGACTAGTACAACACTACTACTAGAAAGAAGCTGCACTTTCGATTCCTCAGAGAGAACTACCACCCCAACATGCATTCATACTCACTTTTGCTCTACCTTCTAGTATACGAGTACCTTGTTAGCTCATCGGGTGGTTTGGTGGAGGCTACCTTGACTCTTCAAGACGTCGATAGGGGCATTTGTGCAGATGGCTCACCTTTCGGTATTTACATCGAAGACGACCCCAGTCCATCACTTGCAGAGAGCAGGAATCATGTAATTGTCTTTATGGGTGGTGGATCTTGTGCCAATCCTGATGATTGTATCGAAGACTTTGTTGAATTTCCATACCTTTTCACGACGTCCTACAACCCGAGAACATTACAAGGCCATACGGTCATCTCCAACGATCCACTAGTGAATCCCTCTATGCACAACTACACCAAATGGATGGTTCCTTACTGCTCACGTGATTTCTTCTTGGGAGATATGAAAAAGGGCAAAGTTGGTAATTTCACCCATGTTGGAGCAGAAAACTTTCAGTTTGCCTTGGATTATTGGGCTACACAAGTGTCACTATCACGCAGTCAATACATCCAGGCGAACTCCTCCAGCCATTCCAACTTTGTGCTTGACAACGTTGTGATTGTTGGTGTTAGTGCTGGAGCACTGGGCCTTATGAATCACATTCCTCAAGTGCGGGAAGTTGTCAACAATGTTGGGGCGGAGAACCTTACTTTCATCCTTGACTCGCCTTCTGTATTGAGTGATGATGCATATGAAGACAAAGACTTCAAGGAGGCTATGGAATTCTACGTGAACTTTGCCGATTTTCCGCTCTGCAACCCTTCCCATAGGTTCTCTCTTCTATATGAGAGTTCCTCAGAGTTACCGTGTTGTCTGTCGTCACACTGTTTGATTCGGCATGATACGGATGGGTTGGCTAGTTTTGTTTTGGAAAGGCCAACAACCAACAACAGTTCTGAATCACAGGTTCTAGCAGCTGAGAAACTGCTGGTTCTGGATTCTGCATATGATCCATTGTCACTGGCGGGAGGGACGGGTTTCTTGCAAGGAACTAGTGACTCCATACTAGGCGATTCTTCGTCAGAAGAGCAGCTGGATGAATTTAGGAGTATGATGGAAACTGGAGGCACAAAGAAAGCCCGTGCGCACGAAACTGTTGCTACAACGATGGATCTAGTCTGGGGTAATGGTGGAGATTTTCAAGGTCGTTTCCTGTGGATCATGACTTCCTGCTCGTTCCATACATATTTGGTTCCATCTTTGGAAATCATTCAAATTGGATGCGAGCACTCAAATCTTGACTTTGAGAACTTTGAACTCTTATGTGATTCTACGGGACAAGCCGCTGCTCTGGTGTTTGACTTCAATGTAGAAATCAGGGTCTGGAGAACGATCAACACCTGGAATAACATTCGGTTCGGAGGACAGTCAATTCACAACACAATTCGGGGCTTTCTCAGTGGTGCAGAAGTCGTTGACGAGGGATATCCCTTGGATCTCCGCCTGGACAGTTGCCATGGCCCTAATTGTTTGGAATACGGTAATGCTGACATTCACGAACATCCTACCTGTCAGTCTGCAATTGAGATTGTTGATACTTACGTCCCGGTCCCGGTGGCATTGACAGTTACTTGGTTCGCCCTCCTTGCCCTGATGATCATCACATCAGTGCTTTTGAGGTACACACCGAGTTTATCGACATTAACCAAAACCTACGAAAACAATGTCAAATCGCCTTCCCTAGAGAGAGATGACATAGGCTCTTCGAAGGTAGGGACATCGATCAATTTACTGGGGATTCATGTTTCAACCAAATCAACGAACAAACAACTTCTGCGGAACGTTGACCTGAAGCTTCCTCTAGGTGCCATAACTGGAATTGTCGGTCGCTCTGGGAGTGGTAAGAGTACTTTGTTGAAGGTACTGAGTGAAAATCGTCAGTCCTCTCTCGATGTCTCAATTGATGATGGGCACTCCAATCTGAGCTCATTTTCAAAAGCTTACCTCTGCCAGGAAGACCCCGTAGTTGCCTTTGGAAGTTTGTACCCAGCAGAGTATCTTCTCCTCACAGCCAACATATACAACGCCTCCCCTGGGAGGTTGCACAGTTTGTATGGACTGTCGCAAGAACTTTTTAGTCGGGGCGAAACCTCAGGAAGGGAAACTGGACTGAATCCGTTCTTTGAAACACAAATATTGAATCTAAGCGGCGGTCAAAGACGTATCCTTGCAATTGCCGCGTTGCTTTTGCGAGATTTGAAGTTACTTCTGCTTGATGAACCTCTCAGTGGCTTGGACAGTGTGTCATGTATGCAGGTCATGTCTGCTCTTCACAGCTTGACGAAGCTCCACGATTGCGCAATAGTGGTTTCAGTGCATCAGCCGTCAGTTGAGCTTCTTGCCTACTTCGATAAGATTGTGATTCTGAACGCCGGAAAGGTTGTTGTTGACCAACCTGTCGATGACCCGCATAAAACTTCTCGGACTATTGCTTCGTACCTTGTTGGTAGTTTCGAAGAGACTGTCAGAAAGTCCTTGCGTCAAGGGTCGTCAGGGCGAAGTTTCTTGTCGAATGTCGTTCTAGAGGAAATTGCTGACATCGAGCATGACCAAGATCCAGGTGTTGCGTTGGGTCTGTCAAAGCGGCGTGTTTCCCTAGAGCCACGAGGTTCTAGTAGCACCGATACTAGCTCATCCCGAAGAAGTACTGCCCGAAGAAGTACTGGATTTGGGTTGAATGTAAGTGCTGTCATCGAAGCCATCAAAGAAGAAGACGATGAAAGTCCTGAGGATGAGGTGGAGTCCTCAAGAACGTCAGACCCCGAGATTCATGTTCCATCAGATGCTCCTA
The DNA here is from genome assembly GCA_013372465.1 of Nitzschia sp. Nitz4. NCBI lineage: Eukaryota > Bacillariophyta > Bacillariophyceae > Bacillariales > Bacillariaceae > Nitzschia > Nitzschia sp. Nitz4. The sequence continues at coordinate 41,896 of WXVQ01000177.1, forward strand.
CAAATGTTCACGTGGAATCACAAATTGTTGCTGAGCATGCCCAAGTCACTTTGTATCAGTCGCTCAAGATACAACTCCAACAAGTCAGACCGTTGGCCCAACGCATTCATGCTCAAAATGGCCTCGAGGCCACCGATGGTCTCACAAACATTATGGCGCTCGCGGTCATGGGAGGAGTGTTGGTTCCCCACAAGGATACCCCGATCCAGATAGTGCTGGCTTCGGCTGCCATTATCGCAACGCCCACGTTTCTTTTTACTCACAAAGTGTTTGGGTACAATCGACTCTGGCTATCCCATAGGTTCGAAATGACGGACAAGAGAATTTCGCCCCTGGCATTTCAGTTGGCTACTTCCCTTTTCACCTTTCCAGTGCCATTTCTTTCCTCATTGATCGGGTATTGCCTCCTGTATGCCATTCTGGGATGGGACTTCAGCACATTTCCCAACCAGGTTCTCTTCGGAGCGTTGCATCTGTTGACGGCTCTACAGTTCGGCCGAGTTTTATCGGTGTCTTTCAACGGTGACTATGGTCTGAACATGAAGATATACGCAACAGTTCTCTTGACCAATGCTGTATTCAGCAGTGGTTTTGTGGCTACCTACAAATTTCCAGATTCGTTGCAATTCCTGTTCCTTTTGTCGTTGAATTTTTGGGCCTTATCGGGGGCATCACTAAACATTTTCCATGATGCGAAGTACTCCGAAGAAGCTCACTGTTACGACCTNGACCTGACCACATGTATTTTGTCCCAGGGGAACGTCGTTGGGAGTCTAGTGGGCTTTTCCCCTTTGTCCCACGGCCGCCGAGCGATGGGAGTTATTACTTCAGTCTTTCTCGCCCTTTTGTGTCTGGAGGCAGTCTTGTTACAATACCGGTGCTACGGCTTCTGGGGTGTATTTGCGAAGCCCAGATCCAAGGCAAAGAGTTTGTAAGCCGCAAAGTTCCCTCAACCTGGCAAGTACTACAGAATACAAATACTACCGATAGTACGACTGTCAATCAGTTAAGGTATTGTAACTTGTTGGCAAAAATATTTGAAAAAGTAATGAAACGAAATCAGGAGTCTTCATCAAATGTACCCCATTTGCTTCGTCCGACCAAGAGTTAGCTGCTCTCTTCGTTACTTCAAGCACGTAACAATAATGCTAGCATGTGGAAGATGTAGTGAAAAGGATAGGGTGGGGATGGACTAGTTTGACTTGAAACAACTGTCCCATGTGACTCTCATTCAGACATATCAACAAATACAACAATAACACCAACAACAGTACCTCCTTCAAAACTTCATGCCATGAATCCAAATTGGAACCTATCCGTGGAGACACATCC